>VDFB02271853.1:0-24943 GCA_007258455.2 Sequoia sempervirens
ATTGCTTGGTATAGTGCAGGGTATAGTATCATGCCCGAAGAAACTCAATACTAATACCCTTGAGTAGAGATAACAATTCTTGGGAAGTCATTACCCAAAGAATATGAAGTTGGTGTGCTCAAATGACGTTAATGAGCCATGGAGGGGAGCCAATGCCACCAAACTTCTCAGCTATCTTCTCTCGAGAAGGAAAGGTGTTTCGCACCAATCTGGGGTATATCGGTGGGCTATACCAAGTATACAAACCCTTGGCCTATTGGCCTATTAGGATTGTACTTGTTTGTTGTCAACTTACATGTTCTTTGAGTCCAAAATCAAATTGAAAACACTTTGTCTTATGATTTTCTTTGTTTACCAGAACTTGATCACAAAAAACAACATTAGTTTTATATCTCAATTCACTAAAAATACAATAGAGTCACAACTGCTCACCAGAAGGTCGCAATTGATTTTTAGAGTGGCATCTGTTTAACTTCGAGTCCCATTTGTTTAGCGTAGAGTGACATCTACCAGATTAGCAATCATTTGTTTTATGGACAACCACATATGTTATATTCTGGGTCATAATTGCTTTTATGAGTTGCATCTGTTAGAAACTTAACTGCATCTGTCTAACACCAGATACTGAACATTTACTAGAAACATGCAACTAATTGATAGAAAGCCGCAACTATGAAACATAACCGCATTTGATAAATTTTGCGATGCATTTTCCAGATTATTAGAAAAAATAGAATTCACAATCACTATCTAGTCAACACTGTCATACCAGTCTTTGATCTGTCTTAAACTTGTCCTTGGACAGAAACTTGAAACGATTTGCTCAATCTTGCATCCTTTAGGTATCATTTAGTCATTACTATAGTTGTTCCAATTCTGAGTCTTACTTTCATCTTTAGGTACATATTTCCTTTAGATTTAACCTTCTAGGAAGATCAGTTTTACAAACTTTAGGATAGGTCCACCATCTATGCTCTAGAAAAATCATAGCATCAACTAAATTTGTCATTGAACCTAGTCCTATCATCTTATCCTTTGTCCTATAGAGAGTCCTCCTAGCTCATCAGTCTAGTTAGGAAACTCAACTTGTCTTTGATCCTCGTCCTACATTGGTTCCTTGACTTAACTAAATTGATACCTTGGTTAGACTTTAGGTAGTTGGTCCCTCCGTCTTGGGTTTACAAAATTGATTACCTTAGAAGTTTTCTTAGATTTTGCATCTTTGGATATTGTCATTTTAGACTAGCGTCATCCTAGAACATTCCTTATTTTGCATTCAGAAAATACCAAAAACATAGACTAGAGTCATACTATCCATAGACGTAATTTTGCATTCCTTGCATATTGAGCTAATCTTACATTGTTGAAACTAGGTCTAAGAGAAGAAAGAGAGAAAATATGTCGAACCCAAATGAATTCATCAATACATTTTCCTCAAGACCTCACAAGACTTTATTAGACAAATTCACCACTAGAAACACTCAAGGTCACATTACAACAAAAGACATAGAGGCTGTTGCACAAGACCCTGAGTTTGACTCTTTTGTAGTTGAGTACCTAGCAAACGATCGACAATGATACTTAGCCAAGTTTCTAGTTGAAGGCACTACCTTACTATAGGATTTGATATCATTACCTTACAAACTCAACCTACACAAGGGATGAACACAATGACTGCTAGTACTACTATACGTCAGGTCAGCACAACTATGCCATCTGGCACACCTACACATAGTACAACAGTCCATACTTCTCCATTTGCTACGTCTGACATGACATCAGGATTTAATTTCACTATAGGGGGATCATCATCCACTCCCTTTGGTCCTCTTGTTGGGAGTAAAAGACCTAAAACATCAAGTTCTACACCATATGTCGGTGTCACAAGTACAATATCCCAGTCAACAACCATACCTAATGCTAGTGTCACGAGCACAATACCACAATCGATGGCCATACCTAGTGCTCATGTCACTAGTAATATACCACATATTAAACAAACAGGAGGCATTCCCTCATTCCAATATGGCAATCAGAATCCATCTTCCCAAATCGACAGTCAGAATATATTCACACAGACTCCAAGTCACAACCCATTCACACAGATTCTGAATTAGAATCCATTCTCCCAAATTCAAAGTCAACACCAATTTACATAGATTCCGAATCAAAATCCCTCCTCCCAGCACGGTACTAAGAATCTGTTCACATAGATCCTGAGTCAAAACCAATTTATGTAGATTCTGGATGAGCACACATTTACCAACATTCTTAATCCAAACCCACCCCAAATATCAACGTTGAATCAAAACCCATCATGAGAACTTGGATTCCAGAATACATACACAAATCCACATAATCCACTTAGCACATCATTGACCCAGGTTGATGTCTTGCAAACACAAATGCATGCACTACAAACACAAATGGACAACATGGCGGTGTCAACTAAGAAATCCTTTTCAACAAAGGACATATGCCCATTTCCCTTTGATAGATCATTATACATGACCCCTTCCCCTCACGGGAATGTCATAGCAAATCTCCCTAAGTACAATGGAAAAATAAATCCAATAGAACATATAAGGGAATTTTCTACCATATGCATGTCGCTTATGACCCCACGTATCTTATGAGACTATTTCCAAGAAGTCTTGTAGGAATTGCACTAGAGGGGTTTTTAGTTCTAGACTATGGCATCAGATCTTGGGGTGAACTGGTTGAGAAATTTGTTGAGCAATTCTCCTTCAACATAGACCACGAGATAAATATAGCAACCTTGTGTCGCACAACACAAGATGAAGGTGAAACATTTATCACCTTCTTCCAGAGATGGAGGACTATAGCTAGTTAGTGTCCTGTCGAGATACCTGAAAAACAAAAAATTACTATATTCCAGGAAAACCTTCATGCAAAACTAAGGAGTAACTTAAGGGTACATTGTTGTACATCTTTTTTAGAACTAGTGGAAAAAGGGGTTATCATAGAAAATATCTCATTGAAAAAGGAAAACTTAAGACATCAACATCCAATAGGAATCTGATCGTGCAAAGCACCCCTAATGACAGAAACAGATTTTGGTCTCACAACAAAAATGTCACCAATGATGGGGTAGTTGATGCTAAAAATGTACAAGCAAGACAAATCATCACATTACAAGGACCTAAAACTTCTGCCAACACGCTTAATGTTGTCAATCAACCTCCCAACATGTTCCAAAATACTCAACATTTGCAACAACAAAGGAGGTTTCAAAAATGTGAGTTCACTCCCTTAGGGGAACCCATAGAATCCGTATTCAAGCAACTGTTACAACATAATCTTATACAACTATAAGAGCCAAGAAAATACGATCCAAGAAAATCTAAACCAGTTTGGTAGGATGACAATGCCTTTTGTGACTATCATAGAACTAAGGGACATAATCTACAAAATTGTCACCAACTGAAGAATATCATACAAGATCTTGTCGAAAGGAGAATAATTGAAGTTAGTGGACAAAAACCAAAATCATCAAACACTGATCATCAAGTCTTTTCTAATCTACTACATGACCATGGGAAGGGAACTGTTCCCAGTTCAAGTACTAAGACCAATATGTTAGCTAACTATGTGAGTATCAAGCATGATTAGAATAGTGGCAAAACCATTCATCACCTTTGCACCACCGATGAGAATATCAATACCATTACTATCAATACAAATCCTGAGTGCGCAGTCAATACTCATTGTACTAAGATCACTATCCAAGGCCCTCCATCGTAGCAAACACCACAACCTTCCAAGTCACAATATAACCTCCTTGACTAGTTGGGGAAGACCCCAGCCCAAATCTCAATCTTGGAATTGTTGCGTATTTCCCCTGAGCATCGATCTATCTTGGATAAAGCTTTACAAAACACCACTGTCCCAAATGACATCGATGTCAATCATTTCCAGGAAATGGTGGGCTACTTGACCAATAATCATCATGCCATGTTTTCTCAACAAGACTACGCAACTGAAAAGACAAACCATAATGACCCTTTACATCTAGAAGTCCTTGTTGATGACACCAAAGTTAGACAAGTTTTGGTAGACGGAGGAACAGGGTTAAATCTATTCAACTTTAAAATTGATTAAGGCATTAGGTTTCTTAGAAGCATGCATAGACACAACCAAAAGTATTGTCATTAAAGCTTATGATGATGAAGAACGAAAATCAAAGGGGCTGGTAACACTTCCTATTAGAATTGGTCCTATAGTAATGGAGACAAAGTTCCAGGTCTTGGATCTCACCCTTCCTTATAACCTTCTACTATCTAGACCATGGATTCATGCTATGAAGGCGATCCCTTCCACATATCATCAGTGTCTCAAATTCCCTTAAAATGGCATGGAAATAACTATAGATGGTGATCCAGATCCATTCCAATATTGCACCAATCTAAAAGAGATCCCCCAATGCCAAGTGCCAGTAAACCAAGAGGCTTCATCATCCAATCCATCTTCCTATGTTGATCCATCCTCACTCACTCGAACATCTATTTCACCCTCAATTCCTACCACTCCTAGGGTTGAGATCCAAGACAAGGGTTGTGGAGAGTATTACATGAAGACATCTTATTGCGTTAGCCATCTGATTCTTCCTAAGTCACATGGTTTACCTACATCAGATAGGAGGCAATCTATGGTCACTATACACATTCCTCCCACAACAACTTTCACTAAATGGGGAGAATTAAGCAAAGAGGTCGTAAATACAGAGGATGTCACCTCCTAGCTATATAGAGAAGATGATGAAGAACCTCTCTCACTTGCTCACATTCCTATATATCTATATGGAAAGGGTTTCACAATCATGTAGAGCAAGGGATATAATGGACATAGTGGTTTAGGCTTAAATCAAGATGGGAGGATTGAACCAATCTTTGTTTCTCAGTGGCCAAAAGGTGTGGGGCTAGGGTTTCAACCGATTCAGATTAGCATTCCTAGTAGCACATCACCCTTACTTGAGGAAGTAAGTGCTTTAGAAGATATTAAGACATTTCATGAACCATTGGACCAATATCATTGTGACTCCCCTAACTCCAATGACTATGAGTGGGATTCCCTATTCTCTACCTCTTCCATAGACCTTGACAAGCTATTTGGAGAACTTGAATTAATGTTAAGATCCTCACCCAATCCATTGAATTCCTATCCACCAAAGAATATGACAAAAGAGGAATGGTTTAAACACTACTATTGGGAATCACTTGATCCTACCTCTTGGCAACCTGATCCATCTATTTCCAATAACCAAACCTTGGCATTAGGCCCACCTCTCAATCTGCCTAGATCTAAACCTAAGAGAAAACAAGACTTAGTACAAGACTTTTGTGGCCATATGAACAACTCAATCTTTACCTTGACCCCATTGAAGTTTGATAACTCTGACGATGACATGCCCTTAGTTTATCCCCAACTCATTGATTGGGACCAACAAGACACACCCATTTTAGACATTTTTGAGAACGACGAAGCAATTGTTGAGTTCCTGGGATTACGAGAAGGCATACCTAATGGTGATCATAAGGCTAGTTTTACCATTGACTTGGACAAAAAATAATATTTTGGGGAATCTGTTCAACCCTCTAGTCACAAAAATGAGAAAAAGAATAAACAAGATAAAAAGGACGAGTCTCTAGGTGAAAACCAAAAGGCACCTTTAGACAATGAAACATTAAAAAGAAAGGATGCATCCCAAGGTGAAAACCTCTCTGAGGCACCTAAGGATGGAGGTTTGAACATTC
This sequence comes from Sequoia sempervirens, assembly GCA_007258455.2. Classification (NCBI taxonomy): domain Eukaryota; kingdom Viridiplantae; phylum Streptophyta; class Pinopsida; order Cupressales; family Cupressaceae; genus Sequoia; species Sequoia sempervirens. Next base: position 5,775 of record VDFB02271853.1, read on the forward strand.
TCCCCATTGCATAAGAAAAGTCACCCATGCTTGTTGAAGAATCAGTAGAAGTCAACATAGGTACAAAAGAGAATCATCGACTGGTTTATTTTGCAGCATCATTGCCAACAAAAGAGCAGCTAGAATTCCACAACTTCTTTGCACAGAGACAACTAAATTTTTCCTAGTCATATGCAGACATGCCTGGGTTGGATCCTGAACTTCTTCTACATCACTTACCCTTACAACCAGGTGTCAAACTAGTGAAACGAAAATTGAGGAAAATGCATCCACAAATTGCTTTACTAGTCAAGGCAAAACTCAAGAAACTGTTAGACGTTGGTTTCATTAGATCAATCAACTATGCAGATTGGATTTCCAATCTTGTACTAGTCACTAAACCAACCAGGGGCATCTGAATCTGCACCGATTTTAGAGATATCAACAAGGCTTGTCCTAAGGATGACTTCCCTTTGCCTAACATAGACATGATAGTTGATATGACAGCAGGATATGAGATGTCCCTTATGGATGGATTTTCAGGATATAATCATATTAGAATTGCAACTGAAGACCAACCTAAGACAAATTTCACTTGTCCTTGGGGAACGTATTGCTGGAATGTTATGCCCTTTGGACTCAAAAATGTTGGAGCAACCTATCAACGTTCCATGACCACCATTTTTCACGATCTAGTACACACTCTTATGGAGGATTATGTCAATGACCTTATAGTTAATTCCAAGAAAAGGGCAGAACATTTACAGGTTTTAGACAAGATATTTCAAAGGCTGGAGAAGTATAAGGTGAGACTCAATCCCAAGAAATGTGTGTTTGGAGTCAAGTCAGGAAAGCTATTAGGTTATATCATTTCTAGAAGAGGCATTGAAGTGGATCCAGCCAAGGTAAAAGCAATCATAGACATGCCCCCGCCAACTAATCTTAGTCAACTAAGGACATTACAAGGAAGATTGCAATTCATCAGAAGATTTATAGTGCAATTAGTAGATAAGAGACATCCTTTTCAACATCTACTTAAGAAAGGGGTACCCTTTGCATGGACAGCTAGGTGCAGAGAGGCTTTTCAATTGATTAAAGAATATTTACTCACAACACCAGTCTTAATGCCACCTGTTGAAGGATGACCATTGATTCTTTATATTACAACAACCCATTCATCACACAGAGCATTGCTTGCACAGAATGATGATGAAGGTCATGAAAGGGAAGTCTATTATATCAGTCAGACTTTGGTAGGTTATGAGCTCAACTATAGTACCATTGAACGTGCCTATCTTGCAATAGTATTTGCTACCCAAAAACTAAGGCAATATATGCTAAACCATCAAATGATGCTGATTGCTAAAATAAATCCTCTGAAATATCTTCTCAGCAAGACAGCATTAACAGGGCGATTGGCCAAATGGGTTATGATACTTAGTGAGTATGATATCCAATATGTAGAGAGAAAGGCTATTAAAGGACAAGTTATTGCTGATCAGTTAGTCGATGCACCACTACAAGCAAATCACTCATTAGTTGAAGACTTTCCTGATGAGTTTATATTTACAATTGACACAAACATAACATGGAAACTGTACTTTGATGGCTCACATACAAATCAAGGCTCAGGGGCTGGTATACTGTTTATCACACCACAAGGTGATTTCATCCCTAATTCATTCAGGATTGCATTCCCATGTACTAACAACATAGTAGAGTATGAAGCTCTAGTGACAGGGTTACGCATGGCAGTCAAGTGGAAAATTAAGAACCTATAGGTATATGGTGATTCTCAACTAGAATCAGATAGGTAAATGATGATTATGAGACTAAGGATGAGAAGCTTGCTCCATACAAACACATGGATGGTAGCTTTAAAGAGTACTTTGACAAAGTCAAATTTCATTAGATACTTCATGTTTTAAACATGGCAGCAGACGCTATGGCTACAATTTCATCACTTCTGACATTCCTAACAACGTGCCTAAGTTTGAGTTTTTGGTAGAACAGCTTTTGGTCCCAGCCTATGATATTCCAGATTCTAAAATGGTGTGTGACATTTTTGGTCCTGATTCCCCATGGTACAAAGAAATCTATGACTATCTTCATGCCGAAATCATACCCACTAGCCTCTCAAAAAACCAACGTAGGACATTCCTTTGAAAGTCAGCTAAGTATACCATTGTCGGAGACACCCTATATAGACGTGCCTTAGATAATACCCTATTGAGATGTCTTGATTCTACTGAAGCACAAGCAACCTTGTGTGGGGTGCATGAGGGTATATGTGGTTCCCATTCTAGTAGTCCTACCTTAGCCAAAAAGATTATGAGACTAGGTTATTATTGGCCTACTATGGAAAAGGACTCATATGTATTTGTAATGAAATGTCACCAATGCCAAGTTCATAGAGACTTGATACATGCACTAGCACAGGAGCTCCTTCCCATAACGTCACCATGGCCCTTTTCCCAATGGGGACTCGACCTCATAGGTAAGATCCACCCCACATCATCCAATGGCCACAAATTCATTATCACTGCCACTAAATATTTTACGAAGTGGATTGAAGCTATTCCTATGACATACATTACCGACACACAGATCTCTAAGTTTATCCTGAACTATATCATCTATTGGTATGGTGTCCCTCAGTCCATTATCATAGATAATGGCCACCCATTCAAGAATCAAGAAGTTTGCCATTTTTGTGATGAATTTCATATTCAACATCACTTTTCCACTCCATACTACCTGCAAGGTAACGGCCAAGCAAAGGCATCTAACAAAACCATCGTTAGAATCCTCAAAAATACTATCAATAATATTGGTCATGATTGGCATTTACAACTTAATCTTGCATTATGGGCTTATCGCACAAGTATCTGTACTCCCACTGGCACCACTCCCTATTCACTAGTATTTGGTTTTGAAGCTATTCTTCCTATTGAGGTTGAGATTCCTTCCCTAAGGGTATCCTTGAAAGGCCACATTGATGATGAAGAGTATCGAGTATCGAGACTCCATGAGCTAGAATTCCTGGATAAGTGAAGACAGAAGGCATTAGACCATCTCCAAGCATATCAGAATCACCTTTGTCATAGCTATAAAAGGAAGGTCTTGAACAGAAACTTTGACATTGGTGACCTGGTTTTAATGGAGAACCCAAAGAATCAAGCAAAAAGGGAAAAACTAGGAAATTTTGAACCAAACTGGTTAGGACCTTATATTGTTATAGAATCCTTTGGTTCAGGAGCATACCAACTCTCTACTCCTAAAGGGGAACCATTTTCCTTGCCAATCAATAGTCTTCATCTGAAGAAGTTCTACACATAGCTTCTAAGAGCCTTGTCTTAATTAGCAAAAATACAAAAAAAATAAAAATAAAATAAAAAAAATCATTACCAAGGTGAAAACCTGGCAAATAGGCGTCTTGGTAACAAAAAAAAAATAGATAATCCAAAAAATAGTAAATACAAATAATTCATCCAATAGTGAAAACCACTTCGGTGGCACTTTGGATAGGTACCATGGTGAAAACCTGGCAAGTAGGTGCCATGTGTAGTTGACTCTGCTCCTTTGTCTACTATTATTCTAATCTAGCATACCCTGTACATACTACCTACCCTATACATACTACCTATCCCTGTACATATCATGTATCTTTCCCATCCATCGCTTGTACATACCATTCATAATAAGTTGTAGTCTTTCCCATAACCTGGAATGATTGACATCGAGTGCATTTCATATTCCCCATTTTATCCTATTCATAATCATTTGGTCTTATACTCGACTGGGGGCAAACACTTGACGTGTGTCATATTGGTTCTTACATTGGCTGTGTTGAAGATGTAAAACCATAGAAAAATCCAAAAACATCACAAAATGACCTAAGAAAACAGAAAAACATCAAAAAAATTCAAAAGGACAAAAAAAATCAAAACATGTCAAAAATCCAAAAAAAATAGAGCCAAAGTCAGTCTCATTTGTTAGTCTTTGTCGTTTGTTGAACTACGTTGCCTCTGAGATTGGACGTAGGCAAGGCCATCTGCTAATGTGCCCCCGAGGCATTAGGTTAGTTCGTTTAGGTTTGGCTATATAAAATCATGCTTCAATCCATATGTCTATGTGACAAGGTCATTGGTTGTGTCAAACTACGAGGTCTCTGCATGTATAACGTAGGCAAGGCCATCAATCGATGAGCTCCCAAGGCCGCACTAGGTTAGTCCATTAGGGTTCATCACATTCACTATCATACACATCTTTTATTTGTAGTCAGTCTTGTCAGTCCAAGTCAAGTCAAATTACGAGGTCTCTGCATGTATAATGTAGGCAAGGCCATCAATTGATGAGCCCCCGAGGCTGCACTAGGCCAGTCCTTTAGGGTTTGTCATCACACACAGTCAATTTTCAGCACATCATATCAAGTCATGCATCAATCTGGTGAACAAGTCAGAAATGTCTCTAAATCAAATCAAACAACTTGCCAAATGAAACAATCAACCTTTGTCTTATTCAGGATGAGTCCTTCCTAAATATTGATATAAACAAAACAATCTATGTCTTATATAGGATGAGTCCTTCCTGCATATCAACATTGTCAAACAATCAAACATAGCCTTACACAGGTTATCACATCAATGGCGTTTGACTCAATGTCTTATATGATACATGTCTTTCTAAAACTAGGCTTTGTCATGCCTTATATAGATAGTCATAACATCGAAACCAAACTCAAAGTCTTATCCAGTATGTGTATCTCCTGAAATCGGGCTCTATCAATCAATCCTTCTATCAATCAAAATGAATCAAACAAACAGATCAAGTTTTGGAAAATATTTTATTGGCTTTCTAACTTTATGACTTATTTATTTTATCATTTTTATTTGAATTTATGATGGGAATTATGTTACTAGCTTTTTTGAAGAATGTCCCATGAAGGATTTAGAGAAGCAATGATGTATCAGAGTTCTATTTTCTTTGACTGTTGTCTATCAACTATCTTTTAAATTGGATTTTGAGTCATGTTACTAGTTTCATCAAGGATGTCCCATGAATGATTTAGAGGAGCGATGATGTCTCATGACCCGTCCTTTTTTTTTTTTTGTCTGTGGTTTGTCTCAACAAAAAGACTAGGGCAACTTGTGCCCTTAGTATGAGTTAACGACAATCTTTGTTTGTGACTATCTATTGTTAACAAGTGGATGACCTTGCACACCTTGATCTATCATATCATGGTTTTTTTCTCCATTTGTATTAGTCCCACCCAATGATGATAAAGTGCAACACCTTTTGCGATACAATGAAACATGGAAGATTGCTAATACTAACATCTATCGCATTTCTGGAAATATTTCTCAATCTTTCTTTTTGCACTAACAATTCTTCTTTCTTGCATTATGACGGAGTCCTCTGACACAACAATATAAATCATCTTGCATATACATACATGTTAGAAGAATACAAACATATAGGCATTTATAATATCTAGAACATCATGGCATCATAGACATTCATCATCATACAACACATATCATAAGCATTCCATGTACATAACAAAATGTAAGTACATACACCACGTTACATCTATATAGCATCACATGTAGAAAGCATTGTACATATAACATCATATTGCATCTCATAACTATAAAATGCATACATCATATAGAATAAACATCATCTCATAGGTTGCATAAACACATCATAAAGTAGATATGATCATCCATCACAAGGAATATCATATAAACATCACATGTACAAAATAAATGACTGCATGATCAATAAATAGAAATGCATATCATGAGAATCACCGCCAAAATCATATATATATATATATATATATATATATATATATATATATATATATATATATATATATATATACATATATATATATATATATATATATATATATATATATATGTATATATATATATATCGCTCAATAGTGTCACATCACAATGTCATAATGTATCAATAAATATGGAAGCCCGCAAGCTATATAATCATAATACAATGTCTCGATACATATCAATAGTTGTCCCTATCCTTAACTGCCACTGCTATCATGACTAGAGTGTGCGGATGACTGATGCCAAGAACCCGATGACTTGTAAGCTAAGTGGGGCCTATCATATGGACCTGATTTGCCTGGCTGCTCCACACCCTCTGTGCTAATTATCTTGCTATGGGTCCTAGTCTGTGACCTGCTGCTACGTGCCTCTAAGAAGCTGGGAGCCCGTCTCTCTAGAGGAACCTCTGTCTCATATAAATCTCGATAATAAGCCTCCCTCTCCCCAGATCTGACTAACTCTATGGAAAATGCAACTATTGGCCCAATACATAGAGCTCTGATCTCTGTGAATCTCTGCTTAGTCTCCTATCTCTGAGCTATGGCTTGGTCTCTGTCCATGATGGCCCTATCCCTCTCCATTTGTACAAAATCCCTCTCAAACAACATAACCCTCATTTGTTCCTCCAAGGATGCAATCTGGGCCCAAAGTGTGGCAGTGTCGGGATCAACTGCCTTTGTATCAACCTGTCTAGCCCTTAGCACACCATCCTCCTCATCCTCCAACTCCTCCAAAATCCTATCTTGAATCTCTCACTCATGATCATCGTCCTCCTCATCATCATCCTGATAGGCACCCAACAAGCCCAAGGCATCAATATATGCCTCCTCTCTGTCTGCCTCCTCTCTATCTGCCTCCTCCTCTATAGGAATATCTGGAACAACCTCCTCTACGAGATGCTCCTCTTCTCTGTTGATCTCAACATGCACCTCCTCCCCACCACTGCTAATATCTGACATGGCCACATCCTCCTCTCCCCGTCCCTCCTCCTGAATTGGTGACAATGGTGGCCCTCATCCTCTCCGTCCATGTCTCCCTCTCATACCACTGCACCGACCACCTCCATCATTATCTCCATCATCACCATGGCCTCCTCCACCTCTCTGACCTCTGCCTCTGCCACACCTGTTGTGTGGTCTTGTCCCTCGCTACTCTATCAGCTTCGGCTGATCTAGATCTGTCAAGGGAATTGGCCTATGCACGACCCACCACTGATCATAACCCTCTGTGGTAAATGGGTCTGCTGGACCATCTCTCCATCCCCACGACACTACTTGCAATCCATCAATATCTGTCTCCATCATGGCTACTAGAATATTTGGACCCCACAGAGGGATCTCTCGCAAACTCGACTCGTCCTCTTAGCACATCATGTACCTCTCTGAACTGCCTCAATACATGATCTGGCAAGTGACACTCTATAATGTGGACATGTGAAACAGTCCACCCAATTAGGTACTATGTCTACTGGCAAAAAGGAAACTGCTCATCCTCATCTAACCACTTTGTGCATCCCAGGTATGGTCTCCATGTAAATTGAACCATAGTGTCTATGGCATGCCTAAAATACCCTGTATCTCCCATATGGTGCTGAGTGTTTTCCCCCGCATAGCGAAAGGAATAAGGAGCTATGTGCTATACATCTACTATCATTGGTGGCCAAAAAATAGCAATGTGTTCCCATGCCCATACCATCAGAAGCATGGTACCACAACTCATGGATTGAGCCTCTCGATAGGCTATATCATGCAAGTGAAAATACAAGTTGCCAAGGAGATAGGGACTCCATGCATATACCTCCCATCACTCTAGCATCCCTACTAACATCTCCCCCCAACCCATAGGAAAACCATGACCTCGATGGTCAGGAAGCACTATGCCACCTATCAAAGTACACACTAGACAGTCCAGCTACCTATACCTCTGCACCAATACACGCCATCTAATCTCATAGTGATCGAACCCTAACTATCTCACATTTGCGTGAGGGTAGTATCTGCACATCTCAGTGACACCTATTTGGGTATCGTACCTCACCCTCGTGCCTCTGATGGGAAGTCTCAGGATCCTATAGACATCCTCTAGAGTAACTGTAGCCTCTCTAATAGGTAGGTGAAAGGAAGACGTCTCTAAGTGCCACTACTCGCACAAAGTTGTCAATAAACCCCGGTTCGCCTGAATCTGGGGCATGTCTGTAACATGTAGAAGACCTAGGTACCATAAGAAACATCACTCTGAGCTCTGCAAGCTATCTTGGAAGTGAAAAGTCATAGGTCTTGACTCTCGCATATATACTGTGTCTAACACAACCAGCAATGGCATTATACATGCCTCATGTTAGCATCAAACATCTATCCTAGTACAAAATGACTAAATTAACTGCTATTCGAATGCGTCACTATTTTGCAAATGCATCATTCTTTTGCACATGCTTCATTATTTTACATATGCGTTGCAAAAAAATAAAATGCGTCATTCAGTTACACATATGCATCATTCTTTTTCAAATGTGTACCTTTCAAATGCATATGCGTGCATAATAAAAAATGTCTGCGAACAATTAACTATCACATGCAACTACGTAACTTAAATAACGAGTGCATCGAATTAGTGCAAATGCATTGAAAAATAAACATATGCGGAAAATTTAAATGCAAATGCGTTGTTCTTTATCAAATGCGTTGAAATAAACTACACATGTGTTGAACCGCATAAAACCTACGCTAAACTATCTACGTGATATTACATATGCGTTGATCCACATGCAAATGCGTCGTTTGTGCATTCACATGTAGCTTTTCAATAAAACGACGCATAACTAAAATTACAATTAAATGCATAAAAAGGCGCGACAATAAAAAATTTCAAAAGTCAAGTTTAAGGTACATACTGAGGGGGTCCACGTCGGCTGGCCGCCTGAAGGTCCAGATCCTGTATGCTTGATGGTGGGTGTTTGGAACAAGAGACATCGTTGTTGTGGGTGCAGAGCAAAATATCAATTCTCGAAGCTAGGTGGGTGAAAATGATTGGTTTTTACCCCAATTTCTATTTATACCTAGGGTTTTGGTGGAATTATTTTCTATTGGCCATGTCAATTTCCAACTTCAATCAACCCGTAGCCATCCTTAACATTTCCAACTTCAATTCCGTCAACTCCACTTCATTTCTGGCTATCCAATGGACTAATCGAGATCATTTCCAAATTTTTCTTATTTTTTTCAAAAATTTGTCAATTTTCCCGAGGGGGCATACCTTCACCTGTTTACACCGGGGCATGACTGAGGCATATTTTTATCAATTTTCTTTGACACAAGGCCGAAATGACATTGTATCAAAGAGGGGAAAATGTAGACACCGAAATCTGGTTTAAGCCTGCGACTTCAATATTCTTAATAATTCATATTTCTTCCATGGTCATGTTTAAATAATGTCAATTATTTAATTATTCCCTAAGGTCTTCATTTCTTCTATTAATTAAATAATCTTAATTATTTAATTAATTCACACTTTTCTTTATTCCATCTGATTAATTAAATAAACACTTTTTATTTAATTATATTACTAATTAACCTTATCCTTCTTCTTCAATTAAATAAATTCTTATTTAATTTACTCTTTATCATACTTCAACTATAATTAAATAAATTCTTTATTTATTTAATTATTCATTTAAACCCCTTCATCACTTAAATTAAATAAATCTTATTTATTTAATTATTCTTCAAATATCAAATCTTGAATTAAATGAATTATTTAATTCATAAATTCTATTTTAACACATTCCTCTACATTTAGATAATTGTGTGAGTTATCAAAGTATTCACTTTTACTCGACTCGACATCTATTTTAATCGCTCAGTTAACTCTTGATTTAATGTCTGAGTGGCTTTCTCGAGTAATCTCTTCGTCATATCATTCAATCGTCCAGTGCTAACTCAAATGCGTGTACATGAAGATTAATTAAATATTCCTATTTAATTAATTAAACCTTGTGCATGCATTCGAATGAGAGTTGCTTTAATCATCTTTATCTTTGTCATGCAAAGATAATTCTTCTATTTTCGAATAGCAAGCTGGAAGATTAAATCATTTATTTAATCTTTATTTCTATTTCTAATTTGTATCACTCATGTCGCTACTGACAGTTATCATAATGCATGTCTAATCTATCTATCTCAACCGTCCGTTGATCTTTCAATCCTGACCTGTTGTTCAAATAATCAATTTTCTATAAATTGATATATTCTTCTTCATTCCAATCTCTCTCAAAATGTTATGACTTTTTGGAGCAACTATCTTGAATCTTCGATGTTTTGCTAAATCATTATCATAGGCTATACTCGCACGAACTTTGAAAATCTGAGGGCAATTATACTACAACGGAAAAATGGAGAAGGGAAATCGAGATGATACATGGAATTACATACATATTGGGTGAGATTTTTTCAATTTATTTACGTTTTGTATTTTCTTTGTTCTTTGTTTCTTAACTTAGATTGCATTAGAGCTTAGATCGCATTGAGTGTTTGCTCTGATTTGTTTCTTCTGCACTTTCTGGACGTTACAAAAATAATAAATCATTTCCCAAAAATCTTCTAACACTAATACCAATTTGATGCAAACTAGGGTCGAAGAACACAAATCAACTCAGTCAAACCCTTGACAAAGTCATAACTTCTCAAACACAAAGATTTCCTTCACAAATTGACACATCTCCTTGTAGCACAACAAAAGGGGTTTTTATAGCATATCTTACAAAAAAAACTCAAACCCACATTCTGAAGACTATTCTAGATACCCTTTTTGGAATTTCAAAGCATATCAAAAATTAAGATAGGGTTAATTTGGAACCTAACCCTCAAAATTCTGCTGCTACACTTGAACAAAGGCCTAATTAAGCTAGTTTGAAAGGGAAACAACAAGGTTTTCATTCTCTAGGATTCCAATCTTCAAACTAGACCTCCAATCATGTCAAATAAGGTCTTCAAAAACACTTTCTATCATTTCAAACAACTTTACAAGAGTCCATCATCAAACCCCAACCTTGATGCAACTTATTTGTCTAAAAACTTGAGTTTTTAGCCTAGGGCAACAACAAAAATTCATCAATCCTCCTCCCCTGCTCCTACAAACATATTTAACATTAAATATACCCTAAATACATCCATTCCACTAATTTTGGGGCCAATTCATCAGTGGAATGGAGAGAAACTCATTTTTCTTGCTTGAAACCAACCCTAGGCTAGGTTTTCAAACAATTTTTAGGAAAAATGCTCTAACTCACTCAAATTTTAATGAAATAAGATGAAACTAGTTTCAAAAAAACAAGGATTCATAGCATCATCAACTCCAACTAGTTTTAGGCCATAAGAAGGTTGTACATAACTGCACAACATGGTGAAAATTACAAGAAAGCAAGAAAACTTAGAATTTTCACTATGAAATGCAACAAACTGTCATTCATAACTTTCACACAACACCAAATGAGGTAAATCACTATTTTTATATTGTAGATAACAGAATTAAAAAAAATTCCTCCAATTTTTATGAAGATCTAATGGTGGAAACAAAAGTTATGCTATTTTTCCCAAAATTGGTAACCCTAGGACAATTTCAGGTGATTTTTACAAAAGTGGCCATAACTCTCAAAATACCAAATGAAAATTGATGCCAAAAAAATAAAAATAAACCTAATTCAAATTACAACAACCTCCAATTTTTTTAGGTCGAAATGGAGGCTGTACTATCCATACTATGCACGTTAGAAGCAAAAATGTTCAAAAAATGCAGAAATAGAATTGTTTTATTTGCTTCAACCTCCAAACTCCATCAACCAACCCTTCTCTTCGACCATACAAGGATTTTTAAAGAATCTAAAATCATATTCCAACTACCTCAAACCATTTTTATGGTTAAGGAGTTAACAAAACATCATTAAACCTCATTATAACAAAAAGTACAAAAGTTGCATTGACAACAATGTGCAACATTGCAATATTTTAGCACCTAGACCCTAAGTCACACCTGATGACCCAAAACTGACTCAAAACATGAAATGGTCTTATAATACCTTATTATATGCAAATGACTCAAACCAAACAAGAGATCAACTTTTCACCCCTCTTGGGCATGAAGACCTGGGTGCCCCTGCACCAAAATCATCCTTTGGGCATGCCTTGTTTAGATCTCTGAAATCAATGCATATTATGATGCCTCCAGTGGGTATTGAGACTAGTACCATTTTTGAAACCCCCTTAGGATAATATATCTATTGGATTAATCCAACTTCAAGAAGAATTTTTAGTTCTAGTTCAACCAAGAGTACTATTTGAGGGTGCATCTTCCTCAACTTTTACTTAACTCGTTTGGCATTGGGATAGACTGCTAAGTGATGTACAACCAGTTTTGGATCAAGGCCTGGAATATATTTATATGACCATGCAAATTTATCTCTTCTCTCTTTGAGAAATGTTGCTAGGTTCTATTCTTTGTCCAACAAGGGTTAAACATAAAAAGTAATCTTAGGTGCTTCTTCTATTCCCACATTGATTGGAGTAGCCTTTTCTGCTAGTACCGTAGACTTCTATCGATGCATTGCAATAAGGGGGAGATTGAATCCCTCATTCTTGGGAACCTCAGAGAGGTTTTCACCATTGGATGCATCCTTTTTTTTTTTACTATTTTGGGACCAGAGAGTGCCACTAAGTGGTTTTCACTCAAAGATCTACATGTTAGTTGCATTTCATTTAGTTTGTGACTGAAGGATTCAATCATCTCCCCATACTATGCCCCTATATCGAGCTCTATGTCAAAGCCTATTTTGTGATCCACCCATGATAGGTTGTCTCGAAGTCCCATGAATTTTGAGATTGCTTCATCATTTTTCAATGAATCTAGAATCGGTGGTCCTTGTTGGTCCATGTCAATGAGTTGTCGGTATACTAGGCGTATTTTAGTTGGTTGGTCATTTGAGACAAAGGATGTTATGGATATCATAAAGAGGGTTTTGTTCTCAAATAGGTTAGAAACATCAAGGGGAAAGTCATCTAAGGTTGTACAACATGATGTAGGTGACCAAGAAGAAGCCTCAACTCGTTTAGTAGAAATACCTTTTCCAATAAGTGTGACCTTGCTAGTAGTACAACCTAAGCCAAGGTTCTTTATTCGTTTCTCAGGAATGATGAGTTCTAGTAAGCCATTGTCATTCTACCCTAGCTTCTCATTCTTGTTATATCCCATGCTCTGCATTAGCTATAGGACTTTGTTGTCATCTTCCATGGGAAGAACAAGAACAAGTCATTAATCTTGATAAAGAAGTTTAGAGATATCTTCCTCATTGACATCTTCTTGATTCATATCTCCTCACTTGGTGAAGATAGTAGCCACCATCTTGATTGTTTCTGGTTCTTTGGTACTAGATGTAGATTTCCCATGAGATTGAGGAGAAATAGGTAACTCTCCTAAGACAAAGGTGTCTTTTAATAGTTTTTAATTTCCACAACCATTATCTTGGATCATTGCTTTGACATCGAGTATACTTTTTACTATGGGAATTTTTGATGTTGAGGTAGAGGCTAGGGATGATGAGTCAATAAATGAGCTTGATGGTGTAGGTCCATCATTTTTTGGTATTTGTGGTATCTTATAAAACTTTGCCTCAAGACTTTTGCAGTAGTAGAAAGGCTTAGGATCTCCATGGATAGTGATTTCTCTGCCATCGAAAGGAAACTTCACACACTGATGATAGGTTAAGGCTATGAATTTTAGAGCATGGATCCAAGGTTGGACAAGTAGTATGTTATAGGGAAGATCAAGATCAAGTACTTGACATGTATTTTTTGCAATAAGAGGTCCCACTTGGATTGGAAGTGCAATGATTCCTTGTGATACTCATTCTTGGTCGTCATATGCCTTGATGGTAGTACTCTTTGTCTTCTCAATAGTATCTTTTGAATAGCCTAGATTCTTGATCAACTATAGGGTACAAATGTTCATACCAACACCTCCATTTACCAAGACTCTTTTGACCTTGTTTTTATGAATGACAAAATCAAGGTGTAAAGCACAGTTATGAGATGGTTGTGATGGTAAATCTTGCTCAGAGAAGGTGAGAAGATGGTTGGCGATATGCCCTAGCATAGCTTGAAACTGATCAATATTAATGTTCTCAGGAACAGATGACTCAGACAAGGATTTTTGTAGTATTTCCCTGTGTGCAGGGGATAACCTTAAGAGTTCTAAGATTGATATCTATGTGGGGGTCTATTGAAGCTGATATAAAAGATTGTACTTGCTAGGATTAGGTGTGGGTAACATAGGCTGTGTCCTAGATTGAGATGGGACAACTCCTTGAATGATTATTTTTCCACATTGTGTGGTGACTCCATATTCTGTACTATCTCCTTTGATGGTGACAATAGTGATAATGCTATCATAGGAGGCCACTACATTGGAATAGGTATGTTCTATATTGGTGTAATCCTTGTGATACTCATTCTTGGTCGTCATATGCCTTGATGGTAGTACTCTTTGTCTTCTCAATAGTATCTTTTGAATAGCCTAGATTCTTGATCAACTATAGGGTACAAATGTTCATACCAACACCTCCATTTACCAAGACTCTTTTGACCTTGTTTTTATGAATGACAAAATCAAGGTGTAAAGCACAGTTATGAGATGGTTGTGATGGTAAATCTTGCTCAGAGAAGGTGAGAAGATGGTTGGCGATATGCCCTAGCATAGCTTGAAACTGATCAATATTAATGTTCTCAGGAACAGATGACTCAGACAAGGATTTTTGTAGTATTTCCCTGTGTGCAGGGGATAACCTTAAGAGTTCTAAGATTGATATCTATGTGGGGGTCTATTGAAGCTGATATAAAAGATTGTACTTGCTAGGATTAGGTGTGGGTAACATAGGCTGTGTCCTAGATTGAGATGGGACAACTCCTTGAATGATTATTTTTCCACATTGTGTGGTGACTCCATATTCTGTACTATCTCCTTTGATGGTGACAATAGTGATAATGCTATCATAGGAGGCCACTACATTGGAATAGGTATGTTCTATATTGGTGTAATCCTTAGCTTTGTCATTATTTTTTTCTTTGTTATGATATGACATAGGGGTCTTGTATATCTTGAGATCCTGATTCCCAGCCGATACCTCAATAGATATGGTATCATTTTCTATGAGATCTTGGATGGTATTCTTGAGTTTCATGTAGTTTTTTGTTTTATGTCCTTTGATTTTATGAAAGTCACAGAGATCACACTCATTATACTAGGATGGCTTCTCTTGTGGTTCTTGGTAGTTTTCAAAGTTAGGAAATGTTATCAGATTTGGCTCTACCAGTTTCTTCATGATCGTCTCGATGGGTTCCAATAATTCAGTGTACTTGCATTTTGGATAGTTGTTCCTATTACCAATTTTCCTCTATTGCAGGTTGGTGCTACTAAGCTGATTGTTCTAAGGTGGTACCATTTATTGCATAGTTGGTTGGATGTTAGCAACTTGATTGTTATTTGGTCTAGGAGCACTTAGTATGACCTTAGCATCTACTACACCATCATTTGTTATGTTTTTGTTCTTAGCCAATATACGAGGTTTCTCATTTTAACTAGTTGAAGGACAGTTGTCTTTGTAAGCCTGAATATTTCCTTGTGAGATTAGGGCTCTTTCAATGTTAAGGGCTCTAGGGACAAGCTCATCATACAATGTGATGCATTTCTTTTTCAAGTGGAATGATAGATTTGGATCCAAGTTGGCTATAATGATTCCCACTTGTTTCTCATCAAGAAGAGACCACTTGATTTTACTAGCTCTTTGCCTCCATCATTGAAAGAAATTAGCAAAGGCTTCTCCTTGATTTTTTTAAAGATTGTACAACTCTTCTATACTAATGTCTATGTCAAGATTGAAGGAGAAGTGATCAATGAATTTATAAGTGATTTCTTGAAATTTTATGATACCAAGAGGCAAATGAGAAAACCAATCCATAGCATTACCTGTTAAACTTCGAGGGAAGAAGCACATTAGATATGAATAATTGTAAGCTACCTCCATGCACATGTTAAATTCTTTAATATGGTCAATATGACTTCCTCTCTGTATTTTTCAAACATGGGGATTTCAAAACTAGGAGGGAATGGTATCATTTCTATGTTTTGATCAAATGGGTAAGGACACAAGTTTTATGTATGAGGCTTCTTTGACTTTCCCATGTGAAGGTCCTACATTTCTTGTGAGAGCGCTTTCAATTGTGATGCTAGATCATCTTGTAGATTGGGTGGAGGAACATATGGTGGGATGACATATGAGTTATATGGGGTGTATGAAGGTGTGATATTTTGTGAAAGTGATGAATATGTTCCAGATGCATTTGGATTGATGATGTTCATATGAGGATAATAGGAACCTTGTTGCTATTGTTGGGCATATTTTTGAGCTAGTAAGGCTTGTTGTTGAGCTTGTTGTTGGGCCTATTGTTTTTTTTGTGCTAGATGTTGTTGTGCAGTTTTTTGTGCTACTAAGGTGGCTTGTTGTGTGATGACTACTTGCTGTTGTTTCTGCTATTGTTGTGCTAAGACTATTTCTTGTTGTTGTTGTTTTGTTGTGGTAAGGCTGCTTGTTGTTGTTGTTTTTGTTGTTGTGCTAAGACTGCTTGCTATTGTTGTTGTTTTTGTGCTAAGTTTGCTTGTTGTTGTGCTAAGATTGCTTGTTGTTGTTGTGCTAAGTGTTCTTGTTATTATTGTTGTTGTTGTATGGTTTGTTGATAGGATTTTTGTGCTTGTTGTAGAGCTAAAGCATATGCTTGCAATGTGGGATCAGGTGGTTGTTGAGACATCTATGAAGGATTATGGATATTGATGTTTTGAGTGGGTAGAAGATTGTTGGTGAGAGGTGGAGGGTTCCCTTGGTTTAACATTCCTTACAATATGGTAGAATGAGATGGAGGAATGTATGTTTAAGGTCCTGATTGATTTGGCATAGTAAAGGGGATTGTGGGAAAAGGATGCCATTAAATTTTGCAATGGAGAGGACACACTAGGACCTTGAGCCCATTGATTGAAAAGATTCCCTTGTCTTATGTTTTGAGGATTGGCTTGTGCAAAAGATGTAATCAAAGGATTTGTGATCAAGGTACTCCTGGGATTGATAGAACTTGTAAGCAAGGGATTTTTTTGAGGTTGATTGATAGTGGATGATGTGGAAATGGTGGATGACATGGGTGAACCCATCAGAGGGTTGGATAAAGATGTCCCTATTTGTGTTGAGGGTTGATTTTGTGATATAGTATTGACATGCCCATGCGTGTTGTTTTGAGATACTTGGTCTATATCACTTTGTGTGATAGTAGGCATAATTTTGGTACTCATAGGTGTGGATGATGAAGGGTGTCCTAGAAATGTTGAAGTGGTGGCAGAATAATGAAGTTCAAGCGGTGTGTGTAGCTATTTTGGAGCTTTAGGAATAGGAGGAGCACCAAAAATAGGTGTCCAAGTGGTGGTATGAGGTGGAGGATTAGTTTCAAGGGTACCCACAAGTGTACTACTTTCAAATGGGGAGGTCTGACCAAAATATTTAGCAAGGATGGTTGCAAGACTAGGTATGTAAGTTTGAATTAGCTCTTGTGACGGAGTTGTGAAATCTTATGTTAAATTTTTTTCTACAAACATTGGGGAGATAGGAGTTGTACTTTCAAAGGCTTGATGTTCTAGAAGTTCCTCCCTAGTAAGCTCAAATGTGTTATTTGTGACGTCTTCAATCTCATATGGTCCTGAAGGAGATGATGGTTGTTGTGACAGGGTAACATGACTTCTAGGATTGAATTCTAAAGGATTTGGATCACTTGAGGTAAATGTAACTTTAGTTTTCTCCATGATTCTCTTGTGTTGTGATCTTGTATTTACCATAAATTTTGTGTCAGCTATGGGAGAGTTGTGTTGAGTTTTGTAATGTTTGAACTCTCTAGTTGACTCAAACCTAGGTAAAAGGGATGCTCTAAGTATTTTGGGAGCAATGATGATAATGTGGGATGAAAATATGGTTGATGCGAGAAGTGATCTTTGCAAATGTTTTGGGACAACACTTTTGACTTGAGTTTGATGTTTTGATGTTGGGATAAAGGATGTTAATGAACCTATAAATATTTAGGGTAGACTTGTGACCTTTAAGATAAAATAGTTTGAAAAGATGATAACTATCTTAGCTAAGTGCATGGAAAAGGATACATTTCACATACAAAGTAGCTAAGTTTATAGTTGGTTTGATGTTTAAGTCCCAAAGTGTTTATGTATTTGAAATTTTGTAGAGTTAGATGAAGTGAAGGATGAAATTTGATGAAGGGGTGAGTGAAATGTTTGACCCAATGTTGACCTAAAGTGAACCTTTTGTTTTGATAATACTAAGGTAGTGAGAATGATGCAAGACCTCTAAAATGTTCAAATCCTAAAGACTCAATGATTTAGAAAATTTGTTGATCCTCAAAAAGGTGAGGGTTCTGGCTCATAAAGAACATGTACATGTCCAGATATTTCCTTAGTGTGCATTCATAAAAGTTTATCAACAACTTGTTTATGTTTTCATAGAGTGCCTTAATGCGGTAGTTGATTGCTTTTGCACTATGATGTTTAAGTTAAAGTGATGACTTGTTGACCTTCGTTTGGGAATCCTTACTTTGCTTGAGATCATCTAGTAAAATGAACCTTTGTTTCAACAAGATCAAGGTAGTGAAGATGATGCTAGACATCCCAAAATGTTCAAGTCTTAGAAAACTAATGTTGATTCAAATGAGAGGAAGGATGGGAATGTTCAAACCTGTTCAGGATCTCCTAGCTCAGGCATAAAATTTTCTCATCAAAGTGTAACGATTGTGGTAAAATATTGAAGCCCACTTTTAACCATAACTTGTTCTATGATTCCTATTTCTAAAATTATGGACTGGAGATTTTCCCTTACGGATTTTGATTGTTTGATGAATCATTTATGGGAGTTTGGTATCATGTGAAAAGATCAAGATGTTGACTCCAAAAGAATGCATACAATTTTGGACTATACCATGAAGCATGTCTATAAAGTTTGCTACCAATCTATGTCTATTTCTATGAAGTGCAAAAAGGTGTTTCTTGAGAGCTTTTGGAGTGAGATGCCTAAGTCTAAAATGAGGACCTATAGATCTTGGCTTAGGGATCCTGATTTTTTGTGAGATCATGTGAAAATAGTTTAAGAAGAAAGGAAGATATTTATTGCCACGCAGGTGGTGGTAATGTGGGCCTTCTAGCCTCAATATCAACATTTTACTCTTCTTCATATAAAATGGTTGTTGCATT
>VDFB02271854.1:0-71192 GCA_007258455.2 Sequoia sempervirens
GGGCTCTTGGTGGTGAAAGTCGATAATTAGGAAGATACATGCAAGAAGTGCTTTAAGAGTAGTTCAAACTGGAGAACTCAGCCTAGATTGCTAGGTCACTATTATTGAATTTAAAATAGGTGGGAAGGATTTGTGACTACATCAAGAACTTCGAGACTTGATGTTGGAGAACAAGGATCTATCAAAGGCTAATAAAATATTTTAGTTCATGTGGGGACTTGCTCCTTGGGCTCAATAGGAACTTTAGAGGTAGAATATGAGGGCTTTGTCCATGGCAGTGTCTCCCATAGAAATTCCACTTGATTTTAAGTATGATGGCCCCAAGGATCATGCAAGGGGGTTGAGTTCACATCAAGAGAAGAAGGGGCTGCCACTGAAGGATGATGGTAAGGGCAAAGGAAATCCTAGGAATTCAACCTATACCAATGGTAGTGGGAATCACAAGGCCCCAAGTAAAGGATCAACTAGAGTCCAGGACCAAAAGGGAGCAAGTCTAAGGCTTCTTTGAAGAAAAGTAATGTGTTTCATGTGTGGGAGTAGATCGCATTGAGCATGGGATTTCTTGGAGTGCCAAAGGGTTAACTCAACAACATATGTTGTAGGGTAGTAGGGTGGGTTTGTGTTTGCAGTGGGAATGATCCAAGATTTAATCATTGTAAATGGGAAAACACCTCCAAGGGCTGCAATGGTCGTGCCATTAGATAGTCGCAGGCTCAATTTTGTAGAAGTGTAGCTCAATAGTAAGATTACACTAGGTTTGGTCGAATCTGGGGCAACACATAACTATGTCATAGCAAAGAGGGTTATAGATTTAGACATGAAGGTTTAAGTTGGGATGAGTTCCTTCAAGGAAATGAACTGTCCAACAAAGAAGGTGATGGGGGTGGTTAAGGATGCTCCCATGATGATTGGCATGTGGCAAGGTTGCATGGATTATATGGTGATCGAAATGGATAATTTTGAGCTCATCCTTGGTTAGGAGTTCTTAAGGCTTAGCAAGGTTGTAGTGGTCCCTCATTTGGAATCACTTATGTTCATGAACCTGATGCAAATGGGTATGATGAAGATGATAGATAAGTAACAAACGAGCAAGGCTTAAGGCCCTTCCCTGTGAGTCCTATGATGGACAATGCGATAACAAAGTATTGGAAAACTTTTTCTACAACATGGGATAATACCTCAATATCTTGTCAGGCTACAATGATGAAAGGAAGGTGCAGATGGTTGCGATGTTCTTGTCAAGGAGTGTAAGGTTTGTTGATGAACTAGGGTGAAGGACTTGAAGGCAAGGCTAATGGTGGTGAAAGTCAATAATTGGGATGAGATGTTGGAAATTCTCTCGGAGCAGTTCAAATTAGAGAACTTGGCTTGGATTTGTAGGTTGCAATTATTGAATTTAAAACTAATGGGAAGGATTTGTGACTATGTCAAGACTTTCATGACCTTGATGTTGGAGATCAAGGAAATGTCAGAGGCTCATAAATTGTTCCAGTTCATGTGGGGACTTGCTTCTTGGGGTCAATAGGAGCTTCAAAGGAAGAATGTGATAACTCTCTCCATGATAGTGGTTATCATAGATATGTTACTTGATTTTAAGCATAATGGCCCCATGGATCATGCAAGGGGGTTGAGTTCACACTGAGAGAAGGAGTCGCCATTGAAGGATGATGGTAAGGGAAAAGGAAAGCCTAGGTATTCAACCAGTACCAGGGGTATTGGGAATCAAAAGGCCCTAAGTAAAGGATCGATTAGAGGAGGACCAAAAGGGGGAAAGTCTAAGGCCTCTTAGAAGAAAAGTAATGTGTCCTCCCCATTGAAAGTCAAACTTCTCAAACCAATTTGGAGGGGAATCATCCTGGCTGAGCATCACAAAATTTTCCTTGGAAATTTTTGCACCATAAACTTTACAAAACACGTCCAACTTACTCATTAAGGCTTCAAATTTCTTTTCTTCAAGGTTAGCAAATTTAATGTTAAGGAGCTTATCTTTATTAGGCAAGGCTAAACCTTTGAATTTCGGTCCCATGTAGTATATCTCAACAATTAAAAGATAACATCATATGGAATCACAAAAAGAGTAGGAGCCAGAGGGCATCCCTACCTTATTGATCTCGACAACTAGAAAAAATAGTGAAATAGATAATAAAAATATTGAAAAATATTTATGCACTAGGTATTGATGTCATTATTTCAACAAAAAAATAAGTTAATTCAAATTCATAAAAGATGTTGTGCATTATCAAAGTAACCTATATCTGAATTATGGTTAATCTCGTTTCAAAAAGTTATAAAAAAATTATGCAACAAAAAATTATGAAAAAAATGTGCACTAGGTATTGGTGTTACAAATATATGTTTACAATTTTATAAATTTATCCTTCTTGCAAGATGGTGTTTCCCTTGGTCTTCCTTGTGCAACGTAGCACTTGGGTTCGTGACATGGCTTAACCGCCTCCTGTGGATCTTGTATAAATCTGACGGTTGTATCGGGCATTAACAGGTTGATCTTTTGGTGCAACGACAACAACCAATGTAACAATTGGTATTAAAGCCGAGGTCATAGGTTCAAACCCCTTGCTTGCACTGGGGGGTGGGGGGTTGTTGCAAGATGATGTATCCCTTGGTCTTCCTTGTGCAGTGTGGCACTTGGGTTCGTGACATGGCTTAATTGCTTCCTGTGGATCTTGTATAAATCTGGTAGCTGTATCGGGCATTAATAGGTCGATCTTTTGGTACAACAACAACCACCAATGTAACAATCCTTTCTACAAATAAATTTTATCTTTACTGAAGTAACATGATCACTTCTTTAAAATATAGTTAACTATAAAAAATAAGTTATTAAAAGTTAAATTAAATATTATTAAAATAAATGTAAGACATATATATGGATGCACAAAACAAAGAAAATATCCTTAAATTAAATATTATTAAAATAAATGTAAGAAATTTAACATAATTATACTACTAGAATACTTTGTTGGTGTCTTTACATGGTCATATCAAGAAATGTTGAGCATTGATAATATTGTTGTAATACATAACATTCTCTTAGAAACTAATGCTTAACTAGTTAAGAAAAATATTAAAAAAATGCATCCTCAAGTTGCCTTAATGGTTAAAGAGGAACTAGAAAAAATGTTAATGGTAGGATTCATAAGAACAAATGACTATTATCCTTGAATATCATGATTCCTATAACTAAACCTATATCCATATTTGCATTTGCACCAATTTTAGGGAGCTAAAAAAATATTCTCAAGTAAAGATGATTTCCATCTACCAAAAATTAATATGATTTTAGATTCAATCGCTAGACATGAAATGTTTCCTTTTATGGATTTCTTTTTGGGCTACAACTAAATAGTTATAAATCCTCAAGGTCAACACAAGATGGCTTTCACCACACTATGGGGAACATTTTGATATGTCATTATGTTCTATAGACTAAAAACTACTAGAGCTACTTATTAAAAGGCCTTAAAATTATCTTCCATGACCTAATATATGACATACGAGAAGATTATGTAGATGACATCCTTGGGAAATCAAAGAAAATACATCATAAGATCCAAGACTTAAGATGACATCCTTGGGAAATCAAAGAAAATACATCATAAGATCCAAGACTTAAGGGATTTTTTGGAAGACTAAGTCAATACAATGTGATTCTAAATCCAAAAGAATGAATATTCAAAGTTGATACTATTTGATGTTATTGTTACATGTATCATTTGATGAATATTTTAAAACTTCATATTATTTTAGGGATGATCTAGGAAATTAGATGATTTATTGTATAATTTGTAGAAAAAATATTACCATTCACTCAACTCTTAAAGAAAGACATAAAATTTGAATGAAACAATAATTGAAAAAAGATGTTTGAGGATATGAAATAATAATTATTGAATCTTGTAGTCTTCATGCTTATCATCCATGGAAAACGATGCCACAAAATCTTCCATTTAAGGCATCTTAGCATAAAATGATGAAAATGGTAAGGAAACTTTGGTGTATTCCATTAATTTAATCATAGCCTATTGGATTATGAGAGATGATATAGTCTTATGGAAAAATGATCTTTGATCATCATTGAATCTCTTCACAAAATTTAAGACACTACATGATACATGTTGAAACACATGTCATTCTCAAAGAGGATCCTCTAAAATACATATTGTCTGAAGCTAATCTTTTGAGTTATGTTGCATGTTGGGTGATGTTATTTTTTGAGTTTGATCTTAGATTCCTCAACCAAATATATATCAAAGCACAAGTCATTATTGAACAATTAGTTGTAGCACAATGCTCTAGTTATGTGCATCTATATACATCATTTACCAATGAACAAATTGTACACATTGATACCTTTTCCCCTTGGACCATATTTTTTATAGTTCTATATGCATGGCTGGTTTAGGTGTGGGAGTTATCTTAATGCCTCCCTTGGGTGACCTCATAATATTATTATTCCAGCTTGATTTTCTATACACCAATAATATGGTGGTATATGATGTATTGCTTGTAGAGTTACCTGTCACCATCTATTGATAGACATGACAACTCTAAATTTATGGCTAGAAAAATAATGAGTAATTATAAGACTAAGGAAGAAAAAATAGCACAACATCATGAGTACGAATTATAGTTGCTTGATTCTTTTAATGAGCGTATTATTAATGTCATCCCATGAACAAACAATTAACATATTGATGCCATGGCTAGCACCACTTCCTTGATGAGTATGGATGATGATAGTTCTCAATTTCCTCTCGTAGTTCATAGATTAAACTGACCTACTACTTGTGATACATTTGCATAGTTTATGCTATGCTTATTAGTGAGGACTTTGGTTCCACAATATATACGTATACTTGATTTTGAGGCATTCCCACACTAATATTCTAAGAAAACTAAATATTTACTAATTATGGGGGTCCTATATTGATGTAATTTTTATTATTTATTACTTTGATTCCTTAATGATAATAAAAAGACCATTGCCCTTCAAGAGGTCCATGGTAGCACATGTAGTTGACATGTTCTAGTGCAATCATAATGGCATATAAGATATTATGCATAGATTATTGTTGGTACAAAATGGGAAAAGGTTCATATGACTTTGCCTAAAAATGTACAACATGCCAAAAGAATAGTAACTTAAAACTCACACCTACGAATGAGATTCATCCCTACACATCATTGTGGCAATTCTATACAGGGGGACTCCAGTTGGTGGATAAAATTACCCTTGTGTATTTTAAAGGACATAAATTTATCACCACTACCACAAACAATTTTACAAGATGGAGCAAAGTTATACCCCTAAAAACTAACATAGTGCTCAATATCTATATAGTTTTATAATGGATAACCTTATATCTAGATTTGGCCTCTCATCTACATTTAAAAGAAAAGAGGTAAATAAGTTTTAAAAATGATTCCACCAACAATACATAATTTCAATAAACATTATCCACAAGGCAATGGACAAAGGTCACCAATAAAATAATTTAACAAATCTTTAGAAAAATTGTTAAAATAAGGATAATAATTGGGATACACAACTTATTCCTACATGTTATGGTCATATCATACCAACATGTGTACTCATACTATGTAAATTTGTTATAATAAGTAGATGTTTTATAAGTAGATGTTTGCCGAGCAAAAAGTGAAGAATAAATTTGATAAAAACAGATGTTTACTAAAATGAACAACAATATTTGTTATTATAAGTCAAGTTTAAGATTTTATGACTGAATGTTCTTTGAGCAAAAGTGGAGAGTAAACTTTATATAAAGAGATGTTTAGTGTGAACAACATTAGACTTATGAAGTTTTGATCATCTTGTGATGGGAGATATCTGAACTAAATTTTTATTGATACAAAAAATCCAAACTCTGGTAGATCTGAAGCCTTACATGCCTTAATCCTCTTCACCCAATTTCCACTTAATTCAAAATTACAGAAAATGAATGGACCAACTTGCAAAGCTCAATCTTGATTAATAAGAAATCCTAGTAGCAAGAGACAGAAGTAATAATATTATTTAAACATTAACTGTAGGACTATAAATTCATATGGATTACTGCATTCTTTTCCAAATAAATGTATCATAAATCACTGCAACATCCACCTTTTCTGGCTACTGGCTCATTTTCATCAACCTTAATGGTGAAAAGGTTTATGGGTTCCCCTATCCTTGGAAATTTTGAATCACTTTCACCATTACAGTCAATGGATTTTATTCCCATTGCCTTTCTATGGACTTGATTAAGAACCTCTGTAAATGCAAGCTCCACATTAATGGGCTCCAAGGCTGATGTCTCTGTAAAATACAGGTGCTCTCTTTCTGCAAAATCCCTCCCTTCCTCAATTGAAACCTTCCTGATATGATCAAGGTCAGATTTGTTCCCCACTAGCATGATGATCATTTCCTCACACTGATTTCTCAACTCGTTCAACCATCTCCCCACGTTCTCAAAGGTGGTATGTCTAGTTATATCATATACTAGTAGGGCACCTGCAGATCCTCTGTAATAGGCCTTTGTTATAGCTTGATACCTAGAAAAAACAAAGTCACAACCAGATTTTCAGAAAGAAAATAACATGCATAATCAAGAAGTTTACATGTAACTAGTTGCAATGTAATTGACTTGCAAAGCATACAAGTATAATTGCATTAATTGTATAACTACCATCCAATTTAATTGGTTACAGACATTTTTAAAATTGTAATCATCTATAGTTTATGCGACCGTACATTCTATTATTTTATCTTTCAAATTTGTTGAACAGCTATTAAGAAGTTTGATGATTAGCCTAGCTCTTTTATTTTCCCAATCTTATCCTCTTTAAACAAATCTTATAGTGAAGTAGCTGCTCCATTATTCTATCTTTCAAATTTGTTGAACAGCTATTAAGAAGTTTGATGAACTCTCCTATTTTCTGAATCTTATCCTCTTCAAACAAATCTTGTAGTGAAGTAGTTGCTAAAGTGTCTACATACTTGACTCGAGCATCGTAACAAGCTTATCACTATAGAATAAAGTGCTTCTCAGATTCAACTGTCCCTACCATGCAAAATATATGAACTCTTTCCTCTCATTTTTCTATAATGCTTTTCCATCTACCTGTTTCACATTGGAGATGGCATGATCTAATCCCCTATTGAACCATAATAATCTTCACTCTCCAAGGTATGTCTGCCCTATGTATGCCTTTTGTTGATGATCATAAGTGGAGTTAAATTTGTCAAGATAACGTTTCTTTCTTCTTAATGGTTTTCTCCATAAAAACTTGAGAAATTAATTTATAACAGAAATCTTTATTATTATTTGGACATGTATTTAAGTGAATATCCTATTTGTACATCTATCTCATGTTTTGTTTCATCCAAGACTTTTTTCCCTCAATTGAACCTTCATTAATGATACCCTTAAACCAACTATAACTTAGATTCAAATCTAATTGTAAAACTGTATAGCAACAAACTTAAAAAATGGACTTTTCTAAAAGATAAGCAAATTCATAGTAAATAAGACAAACAAATTTATAATGATTTATGATTATACAACCTATATATTTAAGAATTCAAAGTTCAAAATTGAATCTATTTGATTAAACCGAGGCTTATATCCTCAGTTTGATGTGTTTGAAATTTTGAATCTAAGTTTTCTTCCCACAGGAAGGCATCTCAAATTAATAGTCTTAATCTGAATAGGTTTTGATTATGATTAAAAATACAAAGAATTAGGTTATGGTTATGCAGAAATTGCCCAGACATTAAATGAACTAAATGGGTTACCAGTTGGAACAATGTTGTTCTCAATTCTAACATTTTTTATTTGAATGCATGCCTTTAAGTCCAAAATCCCACCTCTCAGACATTAGAATTATCATAAACATCACTAGATGATTCTACAGAAAAAAAACAGGAAAAAAGCAGTTAATCACATTTTTTTTAGAAGTATTTACTTAAAAATTGATTTTTTTTAAGATTTGTTGCAAGCTTTTGGATTCAACTGTGTTTTTGTGTAAGCTTTTGGATGAAATTGTTCCTCTTCCTAATGATGGATCACTAAGTGTGATCCAAAACATCACACAAAAACATACACAGTTGAATCTAAAAACTTGCAACAATTTTATGTACTGTGAAAAACTCATTCCAGTTTTTTCAAAACTACTCACCGTTCTTGACCTGCAGTGTCCCAAAATTGGCCCTTGATAACTTTTCCATGATCAATCTTGATAGTTCGAGTGGCAAACTCTACACCAACAGTAGATTTGGAGTCCATTCTGAACTTGTTCATGGCGAATCTTGTTAACAGGTTTGTTTTGCCAACACCACTGTCACCCACCAGCACGATCTTGAAGAGATAGTCATACTCATCTTCTATTGCATATGACGATTCCATCACTCAAAAACATAGTAACTTAAAATTGCAACCCAAATCTGGCCTATCACTTATAGCCCAATATTGAAAATGAGACCGAATTTCATGATTTTAACTGTATTTTTACGATGAATGTTAACTAGAATCTATTAACTTGCGCCGAATCCGTAGGGGTGGGTGATAAATGGAAAAGACACTGGAGAATCATATTTAACCCATACATAATTCATGGCCTTACATGCTCTGCTCTAAAGGACTGTTAGTCTTGTTGAGAAGTTTTAGGAGTCTTTTAATCAGGTAGTTTAATAAATTTTATGGCAGTAAGTAATGTTAACAGTTTTAGTTAAGAATTTTCAGGAAATTAATGAGTACATAAATTAGTAAATAATGTTAAAAAGTTCTAGATACTTTATAATGGTTTATTATGTGATAAAGGAAATTTGTAGTACTGGAATTTATGGAATTATTTTTGTGGAGTAGGGGTCTTAAGAGAGGAAAACAAATTACCCTATAAGATAATTTAGAATCTCTGTTAGAAAATATAAGTCTACTTTTTATTAGATTTAAGGGGTGTCTTTAGTGCGCCTGAAAATTTCTCCCACCTACTTCCTAAAATTTTGCTATCATATGCCATTCATTTTTAAAATTCTTACACATTTTTTATATCTAGCTATATAATTATAGATTTAACTTCTTTATTGCTAAAAATTAATCATGGGATCATTAGCTTCATGAAAATTTGGAGCTTAAAATTAAGTTTTTTCATTTAGAAAATCTATGAGACCTTTTGCTTCTAAAAACACTTAAATATTCTCCACGCTTGTTAAAATATTTTAGAAAACAACTTCCATAAGACCACAACATAAATCTCACCTTATAAAAAATAGCTAAAAATCTAAAAACTTAAAATAAGAACTCCTATTTTTCAAATAAAATTATAATTTATTTTATATATTTTCCCTCGTTTCATTGTACCTCCCCTCCATAAAGATACACTAATGGGACCACTTCCTTATGTTTCACAAAGCATTTTCAAAAAGTATGTGATTTCATTTAATTTTTTAATTATTGTTAGCTTTTTTCTACTTTGGAAATAAAGAGCATCAACATTAATAAAATTAAACACAATAATTAATGAGTTGATATTGAAATAAAATAATTAAAATAAAAAAATGAAATAGTTTAGAAGAGTAATAAGTTTATTTGATTTTTAATATGATGTTAACTTTGATCCTTTTGATCAATTGAGGTATTTTGATATGAGACTGGAAACTATGATATTGTACCCAAACAAAAATAAGGACTTTAAATAGAGATTTTCTAACACTTCTTGTGCCTACGATATAGCTATACCTACAACCTAGTCCTAGGACTAGGTCACCTAGATAACATAGTGTAACTAGTGCAATTTTGAGTTCTCTATTGTTGGTGAATAGTAGGATTCATTTTGTCATGCTTATGTCTACATCTAAAAACATGGTGTTGGTGAAGTGCACCTTTGTATGCATACTATAAATAGAGCAAAGAGCATTGACTCCTTAATAACTATTAATTCCTATTGACAACATATAAAGATTAAAAATAGGTCAAACATTAATGCTAAATTATGATGCAACTAATATGACTAACATTGAAGTTAACAAGGCTATAAAAATATCTATTGTAAATGATTTTACCCTAATAATTAATGACCCTAAAGACCTAGAATATTGTCCTTAAATATAAGCCCTAGGAAAACAACTTGATATTTTTTTGGTGCAAGAGTAATGGGATAATAAGTGGATTTAAGAGCTTTAAAATTCAAACTAGGATTAGATCACATAGGTGATTTAATTTAAAGAAGAAGACAACGGGTGTGGCCTAGTCTAGGAAGGGAAGACCCTAAGAAATTAGATGTTAGCATTATGTGTCATATAACTTGAAATTCCAATTATTTGTATTTATACATTATTTTGTAATATTAATTTATGTCCACATAGAAAAGGACGTCCCTCTATTGTGAATGATTTTACCTTAATAATTAATGACCCTAAAGACCTAGAATGTTGTTCTTAAATATAAGCTCTAAGAACACAACTTGATATTTTTGTGCAAGACTAATGGGATAATAATTGAAGTTAAGAGCTTTAAAATTCAAACTAGGATTGGATCACATAGGTTCAATTTAATTCAAATAATAAGACAATAGGTGTGGCCTAGTCTAGGAAGGGAAGACCCTAATAAATTAGATGTTAGGATTGGGTGTCATATAACTTGAAATTCCAATTATTTGTATTTATACATTATTTTGTAATATTAATTTATGTCCACATAGAAAAGGGTATCCCACTTGAGGTGACAATCTATGTTGCATATAAAATGTATTATGATGTGTTGTAAGAAGCATCTAATATCATGTAAAGTGTCTAAGAGAATATATGACATTGTAAGGTAGCTAAGACATTCTATGACTTGTAGAAGCATGTAAGAGGGAGTTACAAAGTGGACAAGAAAATTCATTGTTGACTTTCAACCAACTTATGATGAAAAAATATGACATGCAAGAGCACATTGCTAAAGAAAAAATAAGACCAAAATAGAGCACCCACGTTTGGTGGACTTATGATGTTTGACTAGAATTCCATGTTAATAATGTTGACCCATTGGCCATGTCTATATAAACATGGGCCAAAGGGGGTCAAAAGTAGCCATAGTTTTCCTAAATCAACAAAAAATGATTTTGGATAAGAAATTCAAGATACCCACACTCAAATTTTTAAGATGTGACAAGAACAAGATTAGTAGTTTTTATTATTTAGTTTCTAAACTATTTTTTTTTAAACACTGGAGATTAAGAGGATCAAATAGAGGGAGCATACAAAGTGGTCCCAATTTTGTCAAAAAATATAACATAACCATAAGTTGTGCTCCCACTAAAATGTTCACTTTGAAAAAATATTTGCGAGGCTTTTAGTGAAAGGTTACTAACATTATGTGGTTTATGCTTGATTTTTTGATGTATTCATGACCAGGGGTCCATATTAGGTGACCCAATCACGCAAAAAACACAACACCAAATCCTTATAAAAAATAACAACAATCTAAATTTTATTCACTTTATGAGATTCCAAACATCATTATAATATCAGGAGTTCAAATTACACATTCCTTATCAATCATTCCTTCTACAATATTACATGTTGTATTCTCCTCCTCAATTTTGCATCTCTTTTACATTGGTGTTCATTCCTCTAGTCCCTCCCACTTCTCTACAAGGCTTCATCCTCACATCCTCTTTCTCATTCATACTATTTCTTTTGGTAGTTAGCTCCCTTTGTTCCACTTCAAAATTGATAAGATGCCCTCCTTGACTAGTAGTGAACCTCATGTTAGCTAGTAGCCTTCCCTACTCAATGCCATGATTTCATTTTATAAACAAATGTGAGGAAATTGAAAGGTTGATGATTACAAGCGAACCATCTCTAATGGTTGCAAGTAAACCATCTCAAATGGTTACAAAATTGGAACATCAATAGTTACTTTCACTTTTGAAATAGATTGTGATTCTTAGCCATTTTCTCCTCGTACAATGCTCACCCCCTTAGATTTTCTAGGGCTTACATATTTTTCTCAGTTCTTTCTTGTTGGGGATTTCCACCTTAATTTGAACTAGGAATCAATTACATCTATGAAAGGTTTCTACCTCCTTAGGAACCTTCCTACCTTTATCGAGGGTTCTAACCCCACTAGGAACCCATAACCAATCATTTTAACTTAGCTCATTTTTGGGGGTTTTGACCCCAATGGGAACCAATCACCAAGAACTTTATTGGAGGTTCTTGCTCCACTAGGAACCATTAGAACTCATGAAAAATTTGTGAAAAAACTGTTTTGAAACTTGTTAGTGATTCCACTAGGAACGTGAATGGTCAAAGGTTCTAGTATGAATAGGAACTGCCTGAGGTTTCCATGGTTCTTGGAACACCCCAAAGCTTTGATTTGTTCCTAGGCAAGACTAAAGCTTTGATTTTTCATAACTTAGCCAATTTTGCTCCAAATTTTACCAAATTGAATCTAGAGATACCCATTATAGTGTCGTAAAATTGTACCCTTTGGAAATTTCACAGTTACACATCTATCCTGTTGCATTTATGACAACCCACTGTATTAATGATGAAAACCTATGAGCTAGAATTTCATGATTTCAACTCCATCAAGAATAATGATGAAAGTGATAGCAATCTGAATACCTCATTCTTGTGAAATTTTGAGTAGGATGGTTATGCAATGCACGAACATTTGCATGGCATGCTAGCATCCCCAAAAATTTTGAGTTTCAAATAAGAGAATATCGTATCCTTTGCCTATGACATGTGTCATTGTGGTAGAAACATGAGTGTCACGACTCTTCCCATCCATGTAACCTCACAAAACTCCTCTTTTCACTCTCATTCTCATTCATTCTTACCTTCTTGCATTCTCTCTTGCTCTCTTACTCTATTCTCTCTTTTACATCTTTTCTCTCTTGCTCTTCATAGTGAAGCTCTATCGGATTTCTGTCTCAACAACAATCAAGGCTCTCTTGCAAGCAAGCACATATCATATTTCAAGCCAAGAGGGGAGGCATAGACTATCAGTAACACTCTCTTGTCTATTTGTCTTGCCTATTTACTATTGT
Organism: Sequoia sempervirens; assembly: GCA_007258455.2. Classification (NCBI taxonomy): domain Eukaryota; kingdom Viridiplantae; phylum Streptophyta; class Pinopsida; order Cupressales; family Cupressaceae; genus Sequoia; species Sequoia sempervirens. Next base: position 13,060 of record VDFB02271854.1, read on the forward strand.
CTATTTGTCTCATCTATTACATTCATGATAGGGGCTCTCCTCCACAACAGGGTTTGTTTTTGTCACACGTCTTTTGCATTTCATGTCATTTTGTCTATCTTTATCTATATGGCTATTTGTGGAGGTGGAAACACCAAAACAAGGGTTTGATTGAGGCAAGCCCTGAAATAGCCCCAACATTTTCCCCTATCCTTCTTATGTATAAATGTATGGATTTGAGGAACTGGGTGTTGCAGATTTAAGGTCTTTATTTTTTGATTTGATAGAGACAACAACATGGGGTACATACATCCCCACGACACGTTGTCATACATGATCAACGCTTTGTCCTTCCGGGGGCAGAATTTGTGAGTTCTCAAGTTTTTGATTTTGTAATCTATAGTTTGTAAATTTATCATCAGTTTCTATTATTTAGTAGTTTATCATTCTTTTTCTTAATCATTTAGCATTTCAATTGATCTAGTTATTCAAATATCCTTTGTTTTCTACCTTGTCACCTGAGCTTTATAGATTGAGGTAATCAAGGGCTATTTTCTCCTTGAAGACTATGTTTGTCTTGAGTCTCGAGAGTAGAAAATCCCCTCCTTTATATTTTGGTGAACCTGGCGTGAAGAAAAATCATGTTGGATATTTTTTATTTGAATTTTTAATGCTTTTGACAATGCATTCTCTAAGCAAGATTTTGATATGTTGGATGAGGCCCTAGATGATTTCTTAAAGGCATCTCCTTCTAACCATAAATCTAATAAATAAACTTCTTCATAACAACCTTCTTCTTCTTCTCAATTCAAAGAGTTCATGAATGTAGTTGTTGTCTTTGTTGCCCCTCAAAGGCCTAAGATATCAGTCATTTACATGACTCTAGCTAGCCTATCTCCTAAAATAATCCATTTTATTCATGGGGTTCCTATCACAAATGACACGCCAAACCTTTACACAAGATTCTTGCAATCTAAGGCTCCCTCTTATAGAACGGTAGCCCATAATTACAATACTAGAAGGAATCAACAAAATCTAAATCAACCTACTTCTTTACCACATTCTCAACCAAGCCTTCCTCAAGCACCTAAACCTACAACTAAGGCACTTGGTGAGTATGATCTTGTTGAACAACTTCACGTTACTCCTGCAAAGATCTCACTTTGGGATTTGCTTCAGACTACTTCATTTTATCAATATATGCTTTGAGAAGCCTTGTAAAAGATCTTCTTGCCTTCTTCTACTAGGTCAACAAATGTTAATGTGTTGATAGCTCATATTCGTGTGGATTTTTTGAATATTACGTTCTATCCATATGAACTCTCACCTTTGAAAGTATAGAAGCAAGTTGATCCTCTAATGATAATAATTAACATTAATAATATTAGCATTAGACATGCTCACATTGGCACCAATTTGGTGCTCAACATATGTAGCATCAATTTGTTACCTAAAATTAAAATCGATTCATCTTCTCTTGTTACTTCTTTGTACATTTGTGGATTTGATAACACCAAATGACATGCCTTAAGCACAATAATATTTCCTTTGAGGTTATGATTTTTATCATACCAACCCTAGTTTATGTTATGCCCGACCATTACCTTACAACATTCTCTTGGGAATACCATGGATTCATGCTTTGGGAGCAGTCACTTCTACTTTGTATCATACATTGAAGTTTGTTGCTAATAACGAAGTACTCACAATCAAGGTTGACCTTGATGCTATACACCTTTGTGAAATGGCAGTTGCTGGTTAGACCTCGATTGCTTCTACTCTTAAGAAATTTATCCCTTTTTTATCTTCTAATGCATTAACATCTACTCTGGTAGTTCTTATTTCAAAGGTCACTCTTGAGACAGATGTCCCTAAGGAAGATCATCCCCAAGCAGAGAATCCTAAGTTTTCTCCTTCTACTTATTCTTCCTAATCAACACATGTCTTGGAAATGATTGGGGGTCCTTGGAATTTATAGAGTCCCAGATTAGGGAGTACAAGGTAGACCATATCCACCTAGACATTTTGATGATCTCTATTCACCTCTGTGAGTTGATTGTCCTCCTATTAAGGAAAGTGATCATATTCTTGTCAAGGAAGACGATCTTCCTCTCACAATGGTACAATAATCATGCTTCCACTAAGGAGGCCTAGTGTTTTGTGTCCCCTAAGAAGGATGATTATGTCCCTATAAAGGAGTGTGATACTTTTAAGGAAGATATGTAGCAAAACAAATTCCTACACCAATCTTGAGAGGAGGCCAAAAAATTTACAAATCTTTAACAATTACAAAATAAACATAAATATCATGCATACTTTATCATTTACACAATGATTTACGTGGGGAAAACCCTTTCAAGAGAAAAAAATCCATGCTACAAAAGCCACCCAATGTATTATTCATAAATCACAAATATTACAATATACTTGCAGAAAAAATTTTTCATGGGAGTATTAGCAACCAAAGATCAAGAGGCAACATAACAACTATTAAACTCTCATAATAGATCACAATGCACAATCATAATACAATGCCCTCATAAAATAGAGTTACATTCTAGGGCAAGATAGGCCAACAAAATATCCACCATTCAATCTAAAACCTAATAATTAATGGTCTAGATTTACAATGTATCATTTATCTGATGTATGTCGGCCATTTTAGTAGTTTCTTGAAAAAGTTAACAAAAAATTATTTACACGCATCCCACTCCTTCCCCATGATGCCATTGTATATTACACCTATCAGTATAACTAGGATATATATTCATATATATATTCTATCAAAAATAACCTTTATATAATTGCAAGGTTGAGACACATTTTCCTGACAAATCTCCCACTTGTCAAACACCTTGCAAGAGCAATGAGAGGGAGTAAACATTGTCTCTTAATTGCTAGGGACCGAAAGGCCCATAACTCCTAACACCATTTAAACTTTTTGTGCCTACTGTGCTGCTAAAGAATCAACAACACTCATCAAAGTCTCTACCTTAACCATCTTCAACCATATCTCTAACAAAATGATACTGTACATCAATGGGCTTGGTCCTGGCATGAAATGTCAGGTTCTTGGCTAGACATATCGCACTGACTGTTGCAATAAATTGTCATTGCACCTTATTTTATTCCAATATTTGAACACAGTCTCCTAAGCTAAATGGCTTCTTTACAAGCATGAATAGCTACCATATACTCTACTTTAGTAGTGGAGAAAGTAACCACTACCTATCGCTTACTCATCCAACTAATTGTACCACTTAATAATGTAAACACATAAGCACTAGTGGATCATTTGCTATCAATATCACCTACCCAGTCTGAATCCACATAACCATGAATATCAAGGGAAATATCATCTTTAGTCACATTACTTTGATAACACAAGGAATAATCTAAAGTACCTTGCAAATATCTGAAGACTCTTTTAGTTGCATCCCAATGAACTCTACTAGGATTAGACACATATCTGGAAAGAACTCACACTACTTGGGAAATGTATGGTCTAGTACAAACCATAGCATACATCAAACTTCCAACTACACTCGTAAGGCACTCTACTCATGTCTTCCATCTCTAATGGGGATATTAGACAATCTGAAATAGATAACTTTTTTCCAACTAAAACAGGAACACACAATGGTCTACTATCCTACATATCAAACCTCTATAAAATCGAGTTGACATACTTATTTTGGCCAAGCCATAGATTGCTCATCACTATCTCTTTAATTTCCATCCCAAGAATGTTTCTAGCTGCACCAAGGTCATTTCAAATTTAACAAGAAGTTGAGATTTCAGTTATGAAATCATACCTTTCCCTTTACCAATAAATAACATATCATTGAAATATAATGCAATAAATAGTAAATGATCACGTCAATTTTATAATAAACACAATGATCTAATTTAGAACACTCAAATACCAAAATCAACACATATGTATCAAATTTTTGGTACCACATACTAGGACTTTGTTTTAATCCATACAAATATTTCTCCAATTTGCAAACCAACTTACTTTTACCTTTCACCACATAGTGGTCTAGCTATGTCATATAAATATGCTCCAGTCACCATGAAGGAAAGAAGTTTTCACATCCATTTTCTCAACCTCTAAATCATAAGTAGTAGTGATAGCAAGAAAAAATCTAATGGATGTCAATTTTGCAATAGAGAGAATATCTCACCGTAATTAACACCTCAACTTGAGAGTAACCATTCACAACCAACCTTGTTTTATACTTCTCAATACTTCCATTTGAACCAATATTTTTCTTGAACACCCGTTTGCAACCAACAAGTTTATATGTCCTGTGAAATGGCATAAGATCCCATGTATCATTCTTCTTTTTCAAAAATGTCATTTCTCTATCCATAACAATCTTCGTGGATTCTCGCATCATTCATACCTAATGCCTCTTCTATAGATTTCGGTTCATCCATGTTAGTATTCAAAGAAAAAATACATCTCCAATCATCAGTTGGTTCTCTATTCCTTGTAGACCTACAAACAAGTTGATTTGGAGGTTCGTCCTCCTCTTCTAAAGATCCAAAGCTAGATGAGCTCTCCTCAACTTCTTGTCTATCCTTGGGCTTTGATTTAACTTTCTCAGGTGTAGAAGGAAATTGAATCACATCTTCCTATTTACTTTGTTCTAGCTACAATGTAATAGAAGAAAGCTTAGTTTCTCTAAAAATAACACTTCTACTATATATTACCTTTTGTGCAACAAGTTCCCAAATCTTGTATCCTTTCACACCATAACTGGATCTGATGAAGATACATTTCATAGCCTTGTTCACCAACTTTGTTTGCTTCTCCTTTGGCACATGTGCATATGCCTCACAACCAAAAACTCTAAGATGTCTTAATGAGGGCTTGGAACTTGACCATGCCTCTATAGGCGTCTTATCAACAAGAGCTTATGTAGGAGACCTGTTAATTAGGTAACAGACAGTGGCAATAGCTTTACCCCAAAACCTTTGTTCTAAGCCAACACCACTCAACATACTCTTAGCCTTCTCCATTAGTGTCCTGTTCATTCTTTCTGCAACTCCATTTTATTGTGGAAAATATGAATCAGTTGTCTTCTATCTATGAATACCACAATCTTTATAAAATCTATCAAAATCGTTAGAGAAAAATTCATCGCCATTATCAGTCCTCAAACATTTTATTTTCTTTCCAGTTTGCAACTCAACCATTGCTTTAAATTCTTTAAATCAACTGAAAAATTCAGATTTAATCCTTAGAAAATATACCCATGTCCTACTATAATCATCAATAAATGAAACATAATATGTGGATTTACCAATCAAAGGAACATCTACAGAGCCAAATACATCAAAATGAATAAGATCCAACACACCACAAGATTTATGAAAACTCAAGTAAAACTCAATGTAGTTTTATTTTCCATAAATGTAATTCTCATAGAAATCAAATTCAAGATTACAATTAGACAAACCTTCAACAAGGTTTCTATTTTTCAAGGTCTTTAGACCCTTTTCTCCAATGTAGCCAAGTCTCTAGTGCCATAGCATAGTTTTGTCCGCTGGTAGCTTTGTTTCAGATGAAATAGCACCCTTGGGTACCCAAAAGTCATGAGCATCTACTGAAGGTGAAACCCTCACTTCTTCCACAAAACTCCTTTTCACAGAAGTACTATTGCACTCAAAAGTGCATGCAACAAGCTTATACAATGTGCCATATGTAACACCTCTATGTGATGAGCTACCCTGTTATGTATTATTTTTTTTGATTTCCTTCAACTAGGACTGTTAAAGCATTTCGTCAAACAGTATGAACTGCTTGATTGAGTTTGCTTCTATTCTATTAATCAATGAATAATGAAATATACTTCCAACATTGTGTCTTATTTCCAATATGTTTATCATTTATTTAACATATAGAGGAAACCTTAACAATAATCTACAACTACACAGCTGTACAATCCTCAGAGGAATTATTCTACAAAAAGGTTCATAACATTTCTACGAAAGGTCTAGAATTAAACAGTTTGTTACTGTAGACTCAAATATTAAACTATATATGATAACACTGCTTTCAAAAGACATTACATACTACCAGATACATAAACTTTGAACTGTTGACTCGTTATGAACTACAAAATTCCTTTGGAAATGTTCTTAATTAAGAATTAATGCAAGATAGAAGCCTTCACTCTGAATGAAGTCACGATTCCTCCCAAAATTAAACGCTACCAAGGAAATATCAATATTTAATTCTAAAGCTCCCTTAAAGAAAGGCGATTACTTCAATAAAAAGGTATGAATAACACGATACTGAAAGCCACATTTGCTATGATGCTCAATGAGTAATGAACTTCCACGTTTTCTCTTCCTCTGAAATTTGTAGCTTCAATAGGAAATAGATAGCCACAACGACTTCTTATATGCCACAACTTCTATGAAAATTGATGAAGCTTTCTTGGAATGAAATGATTGGTGAGATTATGAACGCCTCTATGAATAATCAACTTCCACAATACATAAAGAAAGGCATCGACTAATAAACAACCCCTATTTAAAGTCTAAGGCTTCTACGATTTCATTCAATATACACGATAGATACACTTATCAATGAGTGTCGAATACAAGCCGCTCCCTGTGGCTTCATTTATGGCTTCAAGAACCTTCAGTTCTTCTATAATGTTTCCAGCGACTGAATGATAGTCTCTAAAAACTTATACATCCAACTCTTGAAAACATATGCAAAATAAAATGATTTGTCTCCTAAATAAAGCTTGGGCAATCTTGAAAGGTACGACAGAATGAAGGAAAGGCTCCCGACTTTGCCTTGAACTCTAGGCATCCAACAATGGTTCTTATATTTTTGGTTGATAGCTTCAAGAGACCCGATATTATGAATTATATCTCCTTTGGTCCTTTTCAAGAGATTAGCGGCTCCATATAAATAGCTATAGTTTCCCAACAGATTCCATCCTGGCGCTATATGATTTTTTTAGGATTCCTTTAATCACAATACCCGACCTCAATTATCTATCATGACTCGAATCTAGGTGTATTCATCTCTTAACAATTGAACTCCTCTACACACGTCTCTTGCGGTTGCCTTCAACTTCAAAGAATTGCAATGGTGATAGCTGCTACAATGTTCGGCTCTTCTTTACAACATGTCTCCCTCCCAAATCGCTACTTTCAAAACTTAAATCAATTTGAAGCCTTCAATACTCAACACTGGGTCAAGTTTCATGAGTGAAGTGCTTTGGAATGAGTTCCCATGATTTTATACTTGGAATGTCCAATTTAATCTACCTTATATACCCAAATACTTGGAAACTAAAATTGTGATTAGTTCTAAATTGGTACTTTCACCCGTATTCATCTTCTATCGAAACCAGTTGTAATTTTCTCTTCTAAAATTATTAATAATTTTGGCTCCATATTTCATAGCGGCTATAAGAAGAATCATAATTTCCCATCTCCTTGCAACTAATAAAATTTAAACATTTGCTCACGCTATATTATAATGTCACATGAATATCATCTACATTACTCCTTCACGGTGAAGCCCAAACAACTAAAGAACCAATTAAAACATTCACATAATCCCTAAATTGGAATTATTAGCGATCACCCTAGGAGTGTCTCTCAACCCCGAAGATGATATTCCCTATGTGAAGAGAATTCTGTCCTCACAAGTTCTGGAAAATATCCAGCCAAGTCTTTGTTTCACAAAACCAAATCCAACCTGCTGAAATGAACTCCCTCAATTCTTTTATTTTTCCTCCTCCTTGTAACTCCTGGTGGCTCTTCATATTTATTTTTCTTTTAGTTTTCAATTGTGACTTATTTCAAATTTGCATTTAATAAGTCATTAATATAATATTATTTAATTACTAATATTTATTTCTGTGTTAACTTTTGGAGATAAAATATTAAGTAATTAAAATAATATTATATTTTTCTCCATATGAAAAATGAGACATTACAATTCCTCCTGTCTCAAAGATTGCTTGCCCTCAAGCAATCCACATCTGCAAGCCAAACTGAATACCAGGATCCCAAATCAATTTTGGGGGTTGCCAAGAATCTCTGCTAAAAATAGTGCCTGATATTATTATCACCATATTGTTCCTATCAGACAATTTGAAAATCAATTGAATGAAATCAATAAACTCTTCTTCAACATTAATTGAATCCCACATGATACCGGGATTCCAAGAGAGCTGAAGGAAAAAACCACCACTTAAACACTGTGCTACTCTGATTAAAATCATCTGATTTGCATGCCCAAACTGTATCAATTCTTCCTAAAACTCCAAGAAGTGCTCATCAAATCTGAAATCCATGAAAATATTGGAACTAATACCATGGAACAAGAATTTCCAAAACAATTCAAGGAAATTTACTTCATTATTGAACTCAATTCTTAAATTAACTGAGCTTGGAAACACTGATGCATGAAAAGAATCTAAGAGAATCCTCACAATTAGCTATAACAAAGATTGAAAAAACTCACCATCAAACTACCAATCGGCTCTAACCAACTGACTTACCCAATCAATTCTCTGTTGCTAGTCAGGAATGACAACCTCATTTATATGCTTTCCTCAATTTTCCATTTCATGTAGAGTGAATGGGCAATGGATAGCAATAACAATATCACAATACAGATCTTGCATCAATATTCCATTGTTGGAAGTATCTGAGTCCCACTCTTCATCACTAACATCTGAAGAAATTCCTTCATCAAACTCAAAAAATAAATTTTCATAGAACACATTTGCACCAACTTCAAATAAGGGATTATAAAAAATATTAAAATCATGCTGATGAAAATTTGAATTCTTTGTTCTATCAAGATAGTGATCCAAGTCATAAGTCTCTTGTATGCAATCAAGCTCATCAATTATTTCTTGAATCTCTTCAACTCTTTCTTTTGTTTCTTGTTCCTTGAAAAAATGAGCAGTAGTAATCTGATTTTCAACTTCTCTTAAAGACTCTTGAACAACAAACAATTCAACCTTTGTTTGTTTGTTCAATTCCAATGCTTCATCAACAACTTTAGTAGCCCTATCTCTATCATGAACTACATGCAAAAAAATTTTTTTGATTTCTTCCAAGACATTCTTAATTGATTTCAAATCAGCAAGGGAAATATTACACACACCTTGATTCCTTGGCACATTATAAATCAAAAATTTCACATACCTATGTGTGTCATCAAGTTTGGACAAGGTTTGAACTTCCTTTTCAGCAGATAAATTTTTTTGATTGCTTCAACCATGACCTAGAGGTGTAGGTGAAGTGCTGCTATGAGGTGAAATGAAATCATAATTTTTCTCAACTATGCTCCTAATATTGTCACAAATCTGTTGTGCTTCTCTCCTCATCTCAACAAATTTATGCTCAAGGTCACTAGCTCTTTGCTGCAAATCAGTTTCAAATAATGAGAAGTCAGATTTGTGACTGCTAGAACCAACTTCTTCAGTGTCTTCCTCAATGCATGACTCCTAAGAAATAACCAAATCAACATTAGTAATGGAAGAATGATCAACTTCTACCTTCTCAGATTTTTCTTGTCGTTCTAACCAAAATCCTCCTGAATTACAAAGATGAAGAAGTATTTCACTAGTTGATTGGATAACTGTTTTTGTAGGTTCAACACTTGAAACTTCATCATGAGTCTCCATATCTATTGTTGACTCAATGTACTCTTTTGTGGAATGCATAGACTCCTTACATGTCTCCTCTTTTTTTGTACTGCCTTCTTCAAGCAAGGCTTCAATTTTCCCTCACACTGATTGAACAAATCTTTGACCAACTTATTAGTAGTTGTAGAAAAATTCCCTTCCTGTTCATAAACATCCAATAAAAGATATAGGATGGGTTGAGGAATGTCATCAACCTCTTTGATAGTTACAATTAGAATGTCCCTTATGGTTGCAACTACATCCTCCCCTTGTTCACTCCAAGTTGAATGGAAGAGGTAATGGAAAAAATCATATATTTGATCTTGCATATCCCAATCTATGAGTAGTATACTTGCATTGATTTCTGAAAACGTCTTCAATATGACAACTCTTCTGAAGTACAAACCGCTACCAGTTTCATCAAGATCCTAAAAACTTTCTACAATCATGTGTAGTAATTTCTTCATAGTACCACCGTCATAGGGCACCTGGGGTACCACAATTCTCATCACTTCAATGAAGTAAGAAGTAACTAACAACTTGGTTTCTTCATTAGGATGCCTCAACCAATAGGATTGATTCAAAGAGGTCACTGTAGGTGCTAATTCCAACTGCATTATCTCAGAATGGTGATTGCTTCACCTGGATCAAGCATTGTTCCAACAAATGGAGTATGTTCACTTCGTCTTCTATTGACTGAAATTATTTATTGAGCCTCTCTCCTGCAATATAAAGTGTCATTTCCAAAAAAATTTCTTCATCAGAAGTCATGATTCAATCTAAAATACCCAATATGCTACAAATTTTTTTTCAAGCTCTTGATTAAATGCTAGGAACAAAATAACTGAACTAAAGTTTATTGAAGAATCCATAGGATGGCAAGAAAATCTAGGCTCTAATACCAATATAATGAGCTGCCCTGTTCCGTATTAAATTTTTTGATTTCCTTCAACTAGGACTGTTAAAGTATTTCATCAAATAGTATGAACTTCCTGATTGAGTTTGCTTATGTTCTATTAATCAATGAATAATGAAATAGACTTCCAACAATGTGTCTTATTTCCAATATGTTTATCATTTATTTAACATACAGAGGAAACCTTAACAATAATCTGCAACTACATAGCTGGACAATCCTCAGAGGAATTATTCTACAAAAAGGTTCATAACATTTCTACCAAAGGTCTGGAATTAAACAGTTTGGTACTGCAAACTCAAATATTAAACTATATATGATAACACTGCTTTCAAAAGACATTACATACTACCAAATACATAAAATTTGAACTGTTGACCTATTACAAACTATAGAATTCCTCTAGAAATGTTCTTAATTAAGAATTAATGCAAGATAGAAGCCTTCACTCCGAATGAAGTCACGATTCCTCCCAAAATTAAACGTTGCCAAGGATATATCAATATTTAATTCTAAAGCCCCCTTAAAGAAAGGCGATTACTTCAAAATGAAGGTATGAATAACATGATACTGAAAGCCACATTTGCTACGATGCTCAATGAGTAATGAACTTCCACATTTTCTCTTCCTCCGACATTTGTAGCTTCAATTGGAAACAAATATCCATGATGACTTCTTATATGCCACAACTTCTATGAAAATCGATGAGGTTTTCTTGGAATGAAACGACTAGTGAGATTATGAACACCTCGATGAATAATCAACTTCCACAATACATGAAGAAAGGCATCGACTAATAAACAACTCCCATTTAAATTATAAGGCTTCCACTATTTCATTCAATATACACAGCAAATACACTTATCAATGAGTGTCGAATACAAGCCACTCCATGTGGCTTCCGATATGACTTCAAGCACCTTTAGTTCTTCTATAAAATTTACAGTGGTTGAATGATAAGTCTCGAAAAGCTCGTACATCCAACTCTTGAAAACATACGCAAAATCAAATGATTTGTCTCTTGAATAAAGCTCGGGAAATCTTGAAAGGTACGACAGAATGAAGGAAAGGATCCCAACTTGGCCTTGAACTCCAGGCATCCAACAATGGTTCTTATATTTTTGGGTGATAACTTCAAGAGACCCGACAATATGAATTATATCTCCTTCAGTCCTTTTCAAGAGATTAGCGGCTCCATATAAATAGCTATATTTTCCTGACAGTTTCCATCTTGGCGCTATATGATTTTTTTTGAGGATTCCTTTAATCACAATACCTAGCCTCAATTATCTATCATGACTCAAATATAGGTGTATTCGTCTCTTAACAATTGAACTCCTCTGCACAAGTCTCTTGCGGTTGCCTTCAACTTCAAATAATTGCAACGGTGATATCTGCTACAATGTTCGGATCTTCTTTACAACACGTCTCCCTCCCAAATCACTACTTTCAAAACTTAAATCAATTTGAAGCCTTCAATACTCAACACTAGGTCAAGTTTCATGAGTGAAGTGCTTCGGAATGAGTTCCCACAATTTTATACTTGGACTATCATTCTCATCTGCCTTATATACCCAAACACTTGGAAACTAAAATTGTGATTAGTTCTAAATTGGTGCTTTCGCCCATATTCATCTTCTGTCGAAACTAGTTATAATTTTCTCTTATGAAATTATTAATAATTTTGGCTCCATATTTCACAGCGGCTGTAAGAAGAATCATAATCTCCCATCTCCTTGCAACTAATAAAATATAAACATTTGCTCACCCTAGATTATAATGTCACATGAATATCATTTGCAGTACTCCTTCATGATGAAGCCCAAACAACTGAAGAACCAATTAAAACATTCACATAATCCCTAAATTGGAATTATCAGTGATCACCTTGGGAGTGTCTCTCAACCCCGAAGATGATATTCCCTGTGAGAAGAGAATTTTGTCCTCACAAGTTCTGGAAAATATCCATCCAGGTCTCTGTTTCAAAAAACCAAATCCAACCTTCTGAAATGAACTCCCTCAATTCTTTTATTTCTCCTCCTCCTTGTAACTCCCAGTGGCTCTTCATATTTCTTTTTCTTTTAATTTTCAATTGTGACTTATTTCAAATTTGCACTTAATAAGTCATATTAATATAATATTATTTTATTACAAATATTTATTTTTGAGTTAACTTTTGGAGATAAAATATTAAGTAATTAAAATAATATTATATTTTTCTCCATATGAAAAACGGGACATTACACTCCAGAAATCACCATAGCACCTCTAACCATTTTGCATCATGCATCAAAAAATACTACCTGCACACCTGCATCTATTAGTTTGCTTACAGATAACAGATTTCATGCTAATATAGGGATATGCAACACACCATTAATCCTTTTTATTCTACCATCAGGAAACTTGATTTTAACTTTACCACGACCAACAATGTCTAAATGAGAATCATCAGCCAAGTACACCTTACCTCCATCAAATTCTTCATATTCAGAAAACCAATATTTATTAAAGGTCATATGGAAAGATGCACCTGAGTCAATTAACCATGCTTCATTACCTACACGAGTTGCCAAATCTGCAATCAATGTGTCACCATCTTCCTTCTTGGACTCATAATCATATTCAAATTTCTTCTTTTTCTTCTTCTTTTCTTCTTTCCATTCCTTACGAACATGTCCAGGCTTACTGTAGTTCCAACAAATAACTTTGGACTTTCTAGGAGATTTAGATCTCCCCTGGACTTGGATTTGTCATGCTTCTCATTCTTCTTGCCTTTTTCCTTAGTTCTTCCATGAACATTTAGGGCCTCCTTGGCACTAATGGATACCTTCCTCATCTCTTCAAAAATCAATGAACCCACCACATCTTCAGTCTTCAAAATAATAGAAGTACTCCCAATAGCCATAACAAGAGAATCCCATGAATCAAGCAAAGAACATAGCAAGATCTAACATTTCTCTCCTCATCCATTTTGACACCAAAAGATGCCAATTGAGCCACCAACATATTGAATGCTTCTAGGCGGTCTATGATTCATCCACCCTCTTCCATTCTCAAGGAATACAATTTCTTCCTCAAGAAAATCTTATTCACTAAAGATTTGGCTTGATACATCTCACCAAGCTTCTTCCATAGTTTTTGTGTAGAGGTCTCCTCATGGACATTAATTAAAATAGAGTATACCAAACACAATCTGATTAGACCCTTGGCTTTACAGTCCATAACAACATATTGAGCAATATGAGTAGGATCTATAGGCCTTGAAAAATTCTCATCAACATCATCCCACAGATCTCGATCTATCAATAGATCCTCCATCTTCAGCTTCCACATTTCAAAATTATTTCCAAAACAATTATCCACCTCTATTCTCCTTGATGAACTTGCCATTTGAAAATTACTATAACACGATCACAAAGTATCTTCTACACAAGCTCTCACTCAAATCTAGATTAGTTCAAAAAACCCAACAAGCTACAACTAAAACCAAAGGTGATCAAGCTCTAATACTACTTGTAATGAAGCTAAGGTAGCAGAACAACTTCCTACACTAATCTTGAGAGGAGAATACTGCAAAACTTTTACATATCTTTAACGGTTACAAAAACTTAAACATAAATATAATGCATACCACGACACAGTGATTTACATGGGGAAAACCCTTTTGGAAAAAAAACCCCACACTCCAAAAGCTGCCCAATATATTATTCAGTAAATCATAAGGATTGCAATATACTTGTAGAGCAAGCTTCTCATAGGAGTATCATCACTTAGAGATCAAGAGACAACATGATTGCTAACAGATTCTCAGAATACATCACCATCTCTCTACCATAGCCGTAATAAAAATCTCTCATAAAATACAGTTACATTCTAGGGAAAGACAGGCCAAAACAATATCCACCATTAGATCTAAAACATAATAATTAATGGTCTAGATTTACATTGTACCATTTATCTAATGTATGTCGGCCATTTTAGTAGTTTCCTGAAAAAGTTAACAAAAAATTGTTTACACGCATCCCACTCCTCCCCCATGATGCCATTGTATATTAAACCTATCGGTGTAACTAGGAAATACATATATCTATATAGATAGATATCCTATCAACAATAACCTTTATATAATTACAAGGTTGAGACACATTTTCCCAACAATACTCATAGTTGGGATCACACTCTTTACATTGATCCTCCTCCTTCCCAAGTGTTACAAAAATGTTATGTTTTAGGTTTCAATCTCTTGTCTAAATACGGTTATGGACGTAAAGGTTGTGGTTACAATGAACAACATATTAAAGTCCCCATAGAGTTTGATTCTCATAGGTATAAGATTGAACTTGGATACCGTCATACGAAGTCTAAAAGGAAACCATGATTGAATGTCAACATGATTTTCATCGAACCTATTTCTCTTGAATTAGTTCATCTTGAACTCATTGAAAGTAAGGTAGAATCTAATGAAGTCCCTCTAGATTTTTTCTCTTCAGAGGAAGCGCTAGAAGAATTATTGGGTGCCTACTCTGACTTACCATCTTATCACCATAAACGACGATTCCCATATCACTTGAATAAACATGCATACTTTGGAGAATCCACTATGAGTATTAATGAGAAGGACCCTTTATCTAATGTGGATGATAGCACTCAAGACTACACCTCATCCTAAAGACCATAGTACTCTCCTTAAGGGGGATACTTCTGATGTTTTCATGGATCCTAAATATTTTAAAAAAGTGATTAAGATTGGAAAATGTCTCTCTTTGGAAGAATCTGAACATGTTGATCTATTACATTCTCATCCTGATACTTTTTCTTGGTCATAAGAGGATATGCTTGGTGTTGATGAGTCTGTGGTGGTTCATAATATTGTTCTATGTCTTGATACCAAGCCCATTAAACAAAATATCTGTAAGATGACTCTCAAGGTTGCTTTATTAGTCAAGACTAAGATAGAAAAGCTTCTAAAAGCTAGTTTTATTTGTCCTATTGACTATTCAACTTGGATATCGAATATAGTCGTTGTTAGTAAAATTGATGGCCATATTCGTATTTGCATAGATTTTTTTCTTTTTATCGGCGTCATCAAAATTACTCTGGCCGGTCACATCAAAACTACTAGGTTCTTTGCCTTCACCAATTGCTAAAAGCATTGCATCAGTGTTCACAAGACTTCATCGATGACATCAAGTCTTTGGTCGTTGTACCATCAACAACCTATACTCAACATTTATGTATGTTGTACTTGGTTCGGTCTAGGCAGACTAATCCTTCATCAACATCAAAATCATCTGGTACGAGTTTGATATTCACTGCAACTTTTTATTAGTCGACTTATATCTTAAAATGAAGTTTGTTTTAGTGGGTGTTTTGGCCGACATAGTTTTAATATCAAAACTTTTGTAAAGTATTCTATGCAGAAGGGTTTATGTATAGTGGTGAAAACCTTTTTTTTTTTTTCCCATGCAAGTGTCTTGGTCATATGAGTGATCTTGTTTCAACTTGAAGGAGCCTGCTATTTGCGCCAATTTAGCCTTCTGTATTTGCCCCAAAGTGCCTTTCTATAGGCCTTTTTTTTATTTTTTCATCACTTTCTCATACGGAGGCCAATTTTTTGAAATGAAATATCGTCAAAAAGCTAATGATCTGAATTTTGTAGAGGTGCCATTATTTTCCAAAATTTTGCAATGTTGTGGCACTTTTTTTAAGGTTGAAGCCAGATCTTCCATTTTCACCTCTGAGCTCATATCTTTTTTCTCCAGACTTTGATTTTCCCCAAATTTGCGGCATTAGGAAGGTATTCAGGAGCACTTCAGTTGTATTCATGCACTTTTTGTAGATTTGTTTCTAGATTTTCATAATTTTAGTTTGAAGCTAATTTGGTACTTTTGGATACATTATTGTACATTTGCAAAAAAGTGTAAATTTGTTTGGGACAAAGGGGTTAATTGCTTGTATTGTGAAGGGAAATTGTTGTTCTCTCTCTTATGGAAGTTGTTTTGGTCTAGCAACTATTCTTGGGGGTGTTGGAGAGTCACCATTTACTCCCACAATATTGATATAATTGTGGACTCGATTGTAGGCCATGCCTTTTTGTTCTTTATAGATGGCTTCTCGGGCTACAACCAAATTCATATTAACCTAGAAGATTAGTATAAGATAGCCTTCACTACCCCTTGGGGTACCTTCTGTTATGTAGTCATGTCATTTGAGTTAAAGCATACTTGAGCAACCTACCAATAGGAGATGACTCTCATTTTTCATGATTTCATTCACAAAATTCTAGAAGATTATGTCAATGACATCTTGGCTATGTCTACAACTCGTCAAGATCATGTCAAAAATCTTCATCTTATCTTTGAAATACTTTGACTTTATAATATGAGATTAAATCCCATTAAGTGCATCTTTGGCATGTAGATGATGACAAAATTTTAGGATTTATCATCTCTCACCATGGAATTGAAGTCGATACAAATAAAATTGATGCAATTGTTAACATGCCTCCTCCGAAAAAGATATCTCAACTATGTAGTTTGCAGGGGAAGATTTAGGCAATTCATAGATTTGTGTCTTAGATGGTTGGTTGTACACTTCCATTCACATTTTTTTTGAAGAAAGATGTTCATTTCTAATGGGACGATGAGTGCGACAAAGCTTTTGAGTCTATCAAAATTTATTTGGCCAATCCTCCTATCTTGATCTCGGCTATGTAGTATAGATCATTTTTACTTTATATCTCTCCATCACCTCATGCCTTGCAATTTTATTAGCTCAACATGATGATGATGGTAAAGAAAGAGTGGTCTATTACATTAGTCATATTTTGATTGATTATGAAACTCAACATTTTTCCATGGAGAAACAATGTCTAACTCTCTTTTTTGTAACAAAAAAGTCACAACATTATCTTCTTCATGTTGAAACCCATATAATTATAAAATGTGATTTGATTAAACCTTTATTTACTAGAACCGGTCTCTCAGGAAGGTTAGCAAAATGGATAATGTTACTCTCTGATTTTGATATCAAATTCATGACTCAAAAGGAAATTAAATGACAAGTTGTTTCCGATCAATTGGCAGAAGTTCCCTCATCTCACTCCTTCTCTAATCTAGATTTATTTTTGGATGAAAATTTATTTGCATTAGACCATGAAAGTGTGTGGGAGATTTACTTCAATGGATTGAGATTCCAAACCAACTTTGTGGAAGGTGTAGTCTTAATCTCACCTGAAGGGAAGCCAGTTCCTCTATCCTTTCGATTATAATTTCATCAAGTACTAATAACATCATTGATTACAAATCCCTTATTGCTAGCTTACATGTCACGATGGAATTAAACATTAAGCACATTCACATTGATGGTGATTTTGAACTTATTGTAAATTAAATCACGAGAATGTATCAGGCTAAGCAGAATAAGCTATCTTAGTATCAGGATTTGGATTTATCCTTGATTGATTGTTTCTCTTCCTTCATGATAGATAGTCCCTAGGAGAGAAAATCGCAATGCAAATGCAATGGTGAGCACAACGTCCCTTGTACCCTTGGACGATGGTGTAGAAGAGTATCACTTTGTGGTTCAGATTCTCTGCTCTACTACTATCTCAGACCGACTTGAACCTGATAGTCTCATGTGTGCTCAATAGACTCAAGGGAATGGTATTATCACATTTATAATTATTTGAAGACTAGAAGTTTTTTTCAATGATGTGACTAAAAAACTTGCACTCAAATATGAAATCTTTCAGCTCGATATGTTATTCTATCTAATGTTCTTTATCAAAAATATTATAATGGTATTCTTCTTTGATGTCTCACTAAGGCTGAAATACCCCTTTCCTTTCAAGAAGCTCATTCGGGCTCTAGGGGTGGAAATTTTGGTGGTAAATCCTTATTGTGTAAAATTATTTATAAGGGATATTATTGGCAAAAAATGGATAAAGACTCCTTTTCCTTTGTCAAGAAATGTCCTCAGTGTCAACAACATAGTAATCTCATTTGAGCTCCTACAAAATAGCTTCAAAATCAGACCTCTCCTTGGCCATTCAAGAAATGGAGGTTGAATATTATCAAAAAATATCACCTCCTTCTAAAGGAAATACCTTCATCATTACTGCTATTGATTACTTCACAAAATGGGTTGAAGCTTTTCCACTTTGATCCACTAATGCTGAAGTAATTTGTAGAGCTTTCTTCTAAACAATATTATTGCTTATTTTAGATTGCCTTCTACCCTTGTTTTTGATAATTGTACTTCATTTAAGAAAAAAGAGGTGAAGTAGTTCTCGGAAAACAAATCATATTCAACATCGATTTTCTACACCATATTATCCTTAATCTAATTACCAAGCATAAGCATTTAATAAAACTATTGAGCTAATTCTTCAAAAAATAGTGAAAAAACACGGTAAAGACTATCATACTCAATTGATGTACGCCTTATGGGCTTATCGCACGAGTGTTCATACGACTATAGGTACAACCCTATACAACCTCTTTTATGGTACCGAGGCTATCATGCCTTTAGAGTTGGAAATTTTGTCTTTGTGAGTTTCCCTTAAAGGGTTGATTGATGGTGATATTTACCATGCTGAACATCTAAAACAACTCGAGTTGCTTGATGAGAGTTGATTGTAGGCCCTCAAACATCTCCAACATTATTAAAGATCTATTTCCAAACATTACAATCAAGGTGTTATTTCTCACACATTCAAGGTAGGTGATATCATTCTCTATGAGAATTAGAGATTTATGTAAATGTGCCACCTAATCAAAAGGGGAATTTCAACCCTAATTGGTTAGGTCCTTACATAATCATCTTCGTGTGTGATTTTGGTGCATATGGACTATCATCTATGGATGGTATGCCTCTAAAAGAACTGATCAATGCAATATTTATTGTAGGCTCATACCTCCTTAGGAACTTCCAAATTGTTCAACTTAGCTCTTTTTTGGGGGTTATGAATCCATTGGGAACCAAGAACCAAGAACCAAGAAATTTATCTAAGGTTGTTTCTCCACTAGGAACCATTCAAAATCGTGAAAACTTTACAAAAAATTAATTTCTTGAAACTTGTTGGCAATCCCACTAGGAATAGAGACAACCATCTCTAGGTTCTAGTAGGTATAGAAACTATCAAAGGTTCTCATGGTTCATGGAAAACCCTAAAGCTCTAATTTGCTCCTAGGCAAGGCTAAAGCTTTGATTTGACATAAATTAGCCAAGTTTGCTCCAATTTTCACCAAATTTAATATGGAGATACCTATTTGGACCTTCTATAAGATGAAGTCCTTACTTGATTGAATTGATCCTAAAATTTCCTCTAGAATTTGAGTATAAAAGATAATTGAAACACAACCAAGATTGAGGCAAAAATGAACTAAAACTAAAGGTAAAACATGAGATATTTTTGGTTAATGTTGGATTATCTATGGATGCAGATGTTGTTACATAAAAAATGTCAATTGAGAAGAATTTTGTGAGAATATTCTCATAAAATGGAGTTGGATATTAGAACTACCTTCCAAGTTATAAATAACTTGAAATAAAGTCCATCACTATAGTAGGTTCATTGAAAACTTTCTTCCTTTGCCTCTTCTAGCATTTGGCTGGAACAAGTATCATCCTCCTCCACCTAGTATGTTCTTCATTCCTCTTTCCTCTTGTGTAACTATGTCCACCACAAGCTAACCTCCTCCTCCAAATCATATTCCACTAAAAACTCCTCCTCATCCCACCTTTCACAACTCCTCTTCTCCCTCTCATGGGATTTAATCCACCATGATCTGACCTCCTCCACTAGTATGCATCTGCACCATCTCCTCCAACACCTATATACAAATTTGAATTCACGATCTAGTAAGAAAATTAAATATATACATTTGTGCTTCCTTCCCACACTTTTCATCCTTCACCACTACCTTTTCTTCTAGATTTTCTTCTATTTGCAGTTCATCTTTAATAATATTAAAAAAAAAAATCTTTACCTATTTCTCCTTTATTGTTGTAAGATCCTCATCTTCAATAGATCAATGAGAGTTTTATTATCCAAAACTTTCACATCCTCCAAAGAATACTCAACTAATTTTGTACCATCATTTTGGTCCTCAACCTTTGCTATTTCACCATGCCTTCGATGTCTTCAAAGAGACATGCTCTTGATGTTGCAGTCTCCTTTTTTTCTTTTGTTTCATCTTTTCTTTCTTTCTATTCTCCTCTAAAGAATCTAATCTTTCGAAAACATCTAAACACTTTTTTTGAAATATATTCCATCTCTCTTCTAAAATTATTTCCCTTCTCTCAATAAAAGAAATTTTTAAAGCCTTACCTAAGGCTAAACTCATATTCTTCCTCTTTGTAATCTTTAAGATCATTCACAATCTACAATTTATGCAACTTACACACACACATTTAGGAACACATCAACTCTCTTAGGCACAAATTGCGCTAGACAGAGGCATGCTTTTTGGCATGATTTGAAGGTGCAATTGTGGCACAATTTGCTTCCAAATCACCTGCTCAGGTCCATAGACTAGTGTTCGATTTGTAGACCGAGCCATTTATTTGGCATCACAACCAACCATTGTATTTGTGCAACACTAAGTCTTTGGTTTTTTGCAGAGAATTCGTGAGAGGGAGGGCATGAATCTATGCGCCCAAATCAAATATCATTCAAATCCTAGGCCTCACGTGGAAATTGTTGGTTGTGGTATTTTTTTGTGCATTTCTTTGTGCACATGCGTCGGCCTCTCTAAGGAAAAATACGATTTCTTTTGCTCCTACACCCTCTTTCATTTGCAGACCCAATCCCTGCGCTTCATCACCTACATCTCTGGTTTTCTCTTGGCCGCCTCGTTTTGGATCTTCTTCTCCACGTTCTAATGTATTTTATTTTTTGCATGTTTAGTTATGCTAAAAGGCACATGCAATAAAATTACAAAATAGAAGTGGGGTGTAGATATTTGGGAAAATTTGTAAGGGGTATTTACCAATTTGGGGAAAAATTTCTGTGAGGTTGGCTTTTTCACCACAATGGAGGTAGATGTAAACCTTTGTTTTGTAGATGTTTCTAGTATAGGTTTCTTTCATTTTTCTTTTGAATAAACAAACTTAGAATATTAAAAGTTTCTAATTAACTATCAAGCTTCGCACTACTCTTCCAATCGACATCCAAAAGTGTTTTTTTGTTCTAAATTCCTATCTACATGAGATTCCAATGTCACATCCTCGTGTGCTTCCATAGTTTATTTCTAGTAGGGTTCCTAACTACATGAGCTTCCAAAGTTGCATCCTCGTGTGCTTCTAGAGTTTCTTTCTAGCGGGACAGTATTGAGCATTGGATAAACAATGACATCATCCCTAACATAGGGCATCTTTGCAATTCTTCAGTAGTTGCAACTTTCTTCTTTAATTTGGATAAATTATTGACAACCACATCATTGCTGTTGGCCCACCATCCTCATCGCCTTTGCAGCTTGTTCTCTATCAGTCTTCACAGGAGCTTGGATCAACATCATTGCTTTCTGAAAAGTGGACATGTGAGCAGTTTTTAGAGGCATACATCATCATTCTTTTCCTTCATTAGTTTTTGCTTCTCCTTAGTTTTCATTCAAAGGGGGTGTTGGAGTAAATTAATCAAATCATCATTAATTTACTCTAATGCTTAATAAAAACTTAGGAAAAGGTCATATACTTTTGATTGTGAGTGTTATTGCATTAATCATGTATTTCAATCAGTCATGTGCTTTGATCTTTGTATTGCACACAATATTGGTCACTTAACTAATTCATGCATTTTGTTATCTCACTCCTCTCTCAGTCAAAACTCCACCATTTAGGGATCTCATGTTGAGTTCTTTTGAGTCTACATAAGGATATTCAATCCTTCATTGTAATTCATTTAGTAATTGATTCAATAATCAATAATCATTATTGTTTCACATGGGTCAGCTAATACAATCTTATGCATTGTTCATGTGCTTGTTTCTCATCTCCTAGATCTTCCTAATTATAATACTACCTAGATTTAATTTCTACTAGAGGACAACCAAAATGTCTCACATAAATTTGACTTTCTTGACTCTTTGCAATTACAAAATTTTCTTTTAGACTCCAACACATTTCTCCATAATCTATCCTCTAAAAACATCCCTTAACTCAACACACTTCTCTCAACGATCCAACCTTTCTCCAATACCATTTGATACATTCATGACCAAAGGACCTTATCAAGTGACTCAATCATGTAGCCAATACAACACCAAATCCATATAACAAAGATCAATAATCTATATTTTTTTTACTTCACGAGATTACAAACATCAATATAATATCAAGAGTTCAAATTTTCCATTCTTTATCATTCAATCCTTGATTCTACATCACTTTTACATTGTCATTCATTGCTCTAGTCCCTATGAATTATTTGCTAGTATTCATCCTTACATCCTCTTCCTCATTCCTACCATTTACTTTGGTATTTAGCTCCCTCTATTCTACTTTAAAACTATTAGGATCCCCTCCTTGTCTAATAGTGAACCTCACATCAGTTAGGGGCCCACCCTACTAAATTCTATGATTTAATTTTATAAAAAGATGTGACAAAATTGAAAGGCCAATGGTTGCAACTAAACCATCTCAAGTAGTTAAAAACCTAGAACATCAATAGTCACTTTCCCTATCAAAAAAAATTGTGGTTCCTTTGCGAGATGCCTCTTTAGCCATTCACTCACCCTACAATTCTTACCACCCTCCTTATAATTTCTAGGGCTTACATATTCTTCTCGGTTCTTTCTTATCTAGTGTTTCCACATTGATGGTAACCAATAATTGACTACCTCTATTAGAGGTTCCTATCTCCTTAAGAACCTTCTTGCCTTTGTCAGGGTTCTAATCCCACTAGGAAGATAGAAATGATCACTTTGTTAGAGGTTCCTACCTCCCCAGAAACTTTAAAATTGTTTAAATTATCTCTTTGTTGGGGGTTCCAACTCCATTGGGAATAAAAAACCAAGCAATTTATCAGAGGTTCTTGCTCCACTAGGAACCATTCAAACTCATGAAAACTTCACCAAAAAATTAAAAACTAAGTTGTTAGATGCACATGACAACTGAGACGGGGGTGAATTAGTTGTACACTAAAAACATTCAATCCCTCAATATCATTCAAACCCTTGTTAGCTCTAAAACCCTTATCATGCATTAGCAAAATGTAAACATATGAAACAATAATGTAAACACATCCAACACATAAGAACACTAGATTTATGTGGAAAACCCAAGAAGGGAAAAACCATGATGAGGATTAGCTCACATATATATGAATTGAAACTACAAATATAGTTAGGCTCACTACCAAGGGCTCATTGCCTAGAAAAAGAAGAAAGGCTCACTACCAGGTTGCTCACTACCAAGAAGAAAGAAGATAGAAGAAGACTGTTACAAATAGATTCACTATCTCAAGGAAATAGGAGAAATCCACCACTAAAACTTTATGCTATTTGCAACCTTCGACTCGCTACCTCCAACAACTTCAAGCACACTAAAAATGTAGACCCTTCTACTCACCGCATTAGAGTCATAGGAATTAAGATCACACTTAGATCACCACACTTAATAAAATTCACCTTACATTTATACCATCCTCAACCTAAACAATCTCAATTAGGTTGGTCTTAATGAAATGTATGCACCTAAAACGTGCAACACCAAAATAGGTTGGCACCAAACACCTCTGTGGTGGAAATAAGTGAAGGACGACCACACCAAGGGTTAACTAGGACCCCAATATACATCACCATGCTACTCTACACATCCACAATCCATGAGGTACCTTCACAAATAGCGCTAGCACATTAGGTCACCCAAACCTAAACTAACACTACAAGTGACCACATACATGCTTCTCTAGGTCACATGAACCACACAACAAAACTTCATAGTGTCCACACAACATATTAGAACATTTTAGTATCATCAAAATATTTTGCAACTCTACCACAACCACTTGAAACAAAGAATATCATCATTCTATGCAACCAAACATAATGCCACATAGCACAACTTACTAACCAACCTTGTAGAACACCTCAACACCTGAAACCTTAAGGAAAGGAATTTATAGAAAATACAAGCATGTTCCCAAATCCTCAAGAAAAGAAACCTTACTGCAGAGAAATGTGGAGCAATCTCATTTCTCCTAGACAACCTTTTGCATAGACAAACAAACTGTCAAACATAAATTTCACTATAGGACGATCCAAAACCTGGAACTCTAGATATAGAACCTCTGAACTCCTCTTCTTGTCATATCCAAACTACATAAGCATATCTTCAACCATAAAGAAATGTGTAGCATTTAACACTGAACACACCTTTGTCACACTACACACTCTTTTATTCAAATTTTCTCAAAAGCACTTGGAAACTAAGTAAGCTTATTACAACTGCATCAAAACCATACAAGATGTCAATGAAAACACCGATGACAACACCACAACACCTTCTTATCAAACCACAACACATCTATATTAACATCAATATTGACAACACTAATGATAGTACCACCAATCAACTCCAACACTAGCAATCTCCAATAATCTTCATACTGTTGACATCAATAACCAATTGTTGACATCAATGAAAACACTAGCAACAATATCCCCCTTCGTCATTAATGGCAACACCAACTCTCTAAAAAACCATCAAAAAAAAAATAAACCAACAACAACTCTGCAACAAGTAACACTCCCCCTGACTGGGGCATATTTCAATCTTCACACTCTTTCTTTTACTTCTGCTTCACCAAATTCTTCTCCCCCTACCTAAGTAGTTCGTCATTCTCTCATTCTGTTGTAAGAAGTCTCTCCCCTTGTTATTTTTAGACCATATTCTTTCCTGCAATACTCCTTTGCACTACGGTTTTTCAACCAACTCTCTCCCCCTTTGACATTAATGGAAAGGGCCATAGACTTATCCAAATCTCTTTCTCACATTGAACTATTTTTCTGTCCCCCTTTTGACAACATTCAAATGGAAACACATACACCTTTAACACATCATCTAAATAGAATTTTTCTTTTTGGTTTTCCATTTTGACATCTGCATACACCACTTGCAACACCAACAAGCAACTACACTCTCTTTTCACTGCACTCACTTTTCTACATTCTCCCCCTTAGGGGCACAAAATATGCTCCATCTGACTACACCAACTGACAACAATACTACCTACTCTCCCTGAGAGGTATCCTTCAACATTAGTCCATGACCAAGAATGTATCTTGAATGATCATCTGGATAGATGCATCAACTTATGTATCTAGAAAGGAAGATAGGTCCCTGATAACCCACAAATTAAATGAAAGTGAGTTATTACAAGTTGCAACTTTTCTCGTTGAAGTACAATGTACAAACCTAGTCATAGAATGCATTAACCGTTATGATTTCAATGAAAGGGAAATTAGAACAAATTATAGTTGACTGGTCATTAAGATAAATAGAGATACTTTTGCTTCATGTTTGTGATTGCTAGAAAGAGAGGAGCATATAGACTTCAATTTTTTTCTTTCTCATCAATGTTTTCAAGAAGGGAAAGGATAATATAGAAATATAATTTCTCAAGAATGGTTTTCCACCCCGAAGAAAAGAAAGTCTTAATTACCCAAAAAGCTACATAGAACTCATTTTGCAGATGAAATTTTAGAAATGATAGTTCTCTTGCATAGACTAAAGGGTAATGCAAGGGGCCACAATTTTGAACATTGGACGTATTTATTTATCCAGATAATTATTCATGGTGAAAAATACCTTGACTAGCCTCAACTTATCAATGATCAATGCATTCAATGATAATTCAATTTCCACTTCATAGATCCTTCTATATGTATTCTTATCTATTCTATGTTATTGTGTGTAAAAGACCATGACTAGGTTTATGGCCAGTTAAGGTTCATGATGAAATAATTCATGTCTATGATTACTATACTCAACTCCAATTGGAAAGGAGTTTCAAGAGTTTTAGATGAGTGAATGATGCATTTACTATGAGGATGGTTAGGGAGGTCAAAGGAGATATAAACTTAAGGATCTCTCAAGAGGCTGTTCAGCTAATTGACAGATAGAGTACCCATTTTATACAATTTCTAATATTCACATACATTAGAATTAGAGGGTTGATAGTTTTCCCTATAAATTTCCTAATTATGAAAACAATAAGTTCATGCTTATTGAGTTATGGAGACAAGTGACCGAGGTGAATAAAAGGTTCCAAAAAAGGAAAAACACAGGGATCCAATTCCCTATCAACCTTTGCTACTGTTCTTGTAAATCCATGTCTAATGCTCTTAATATTGAGGACCTAGTGAATTATTTTATGAAATTTTATGAAAGGAGTTTTCCTTTTGATAGTAAGAACTTTGTAAAGGATAATCTGCATTTAGGGCTAGGTTTCTATCATATTATGCATTTAGAAGATTATTGGGGAGACTATGCAGATGAATATGAAGTTCAAAGAATAAGTTGGATGAGATTGTCACTAAGGAAAATTATAACATTTAAATTAAATTCGGATATCCAAGGCATTGAGGATGATGAATCAAACCTACTGGACCTAATTTTTATCAATCATGTTTAGAAATGGCTAATTGTTTCAATAGATTGGAGCATTAAGAAAGTTGAAAGGATTGATGCAAAAACTATAGTAGTAATCAAAATAACTCAGTACTGAATGGCTAAGAAAATTGCAAAAAAAAAAGCCACAATGTCTTCAAAGTCTTAGGACACTCAAAGCCAAGGGGAAAGAAGTCAATCACCATCATCTTATTCTTCACAACGAATGCCTTCTGCTCAAAAAAAATTTTGAGGAGGACAAGGAGATGGTGACGAAGATCCTCCAAAGAAAAAGGTCCTTGAAATAACTTGTGAAGATATAGCTCAGGATAAAACTCAAAAAGATAAGGAGAAAAAAGTAGTAGAAGAAGAAATTGTTGATGTGCCTTCCTCTCCATCCCAAGTAACTGGTTCCTCTTCTTCTCATGATTCTCCTAATTCTCCTCCACCGAATACACCACAAAATTCACCACCAAGGGTAGGCCCTACTCCAATTTCTTCCCCTAAAGTGTGAATCTCTAATACTCCTCCTCTTAGGAGAGATTTATATTTTACATCTCCTAGTACCAAATCCATGTCAACTCCTACCTCCATTTATTGGTTAGAGAAAACTCTATCTAAGAATTTAAGGAGAATAGTTCCACTGAATCTCCTTGATAAAGTTGTTGTCAGCCAGTTGCTCTAATGAACTCCCAAGTCTAAGAAATTAATGACCATGTCTAGATTGACAAAGGATTCTAATACATGGAATATGTATGAGGAAGTATCACATCGCTCTGCGTAAAAAGATGCAAGAAAAGTGACTATTAGGGATTTTAATATCACTAAAGTTAACTTGGGGCCTTCTACTAGGGATGGGGATGTTCATAACTTTCAGGTAACTAGTGCTAGACTTGTAGAAGAACAACTAGGGATAAGTAGACAAAAGATGAGTTAAAGAATCAAGTAAAGATCATAAATGATTGCTTAAAATCATTAATCGATCCCTCTCCTTAACCAATCAGTAAAAGAACTAACAAAAGACACATCTAATATGTTTAAAGAAATCAGACAAAGGCAAAATAACAGAAAAAATCAAATCAAAATATCAATGCAAATTTACACTTTTTATATTTTGTTGCCTTTGCGGAACAATAAATACTGACAGTAAACAAGCATGGAATTCTATTGATTACAAAATTTCTTATTACATGCAATCAAGCATTCAAGTTTTTGTTCATCCAGATCGCTCGAAGTGTAGGAGAGAGCATACATCTGATATGTAGAACTTGGGACTCTTCAACTAGACTCAAGACTCCAACCTAGACAACCTATGCTGAGAATGAGATGTCCTCAACAATTTATAGGAGAGACTGAGCTTGTAACCTCATGGAAAATCATAAAGAATTTGGAATATGTCCATACAAATGTGACACGTGTCCCACTACCTACCACACTATGGAGTAGATAGTTGTTAGGCAGTCTATCATGAGCACTAACATAGTGGAGAATAAAGACGATCACTTTTTGGACACCCGTGAGTGAGAAGGGCCAACTTAACACTCATAAGTGGATACTAGGATCTTGCTTTTAATGACAGGGTTGCATCCTGTTGTCACATCTTAATGTGGGTGATATCATGACACAGACAAGCCCATGTGCTAACCTAGAATGGTACTGGATCTAATAATTCATGAGGTAACTCATGGTAAATCAATTTCCAATCTTCTGACCGAGTGTTGAAGGCATAGTCTATTTGGACCACATAATCATCAGAATAAGCACGTTC
This sequence comes from Sequoia sempervirens, assembly GCA_007258455.2. Lineage (NCBI taxonomy): Eukaryota > Viridiplantae > Streptophyta > Pinopsida > Cupressales > Cupressaceae > Sequoia > Sequoia sempervirens. The sequence continues at coordinate 42,023 of VDFB02271854.1, forward strand.
CAATTCAATTCTTCTTGCAAGTGATGTTGGCTTGAGTTTAATTTCCATGTCTTCGATCTTGACTTCTGGTCTCCACCTAGCTTCCAAAGGATACAACTCAATTCTTGGGAAATCATATCCTATTCCGGGATAATGATTCAAATACTATACCATACAACTGCACATTTTTCTCCACAGTTGAGGATGTATGAGAGTTAAAAATTCTTCCATATCTGAATTGAACCTTGCTCCAACTAAATCAGTATATTCTTCAAATGTATCCTAATCAATGTTTATTCTGGTAATGAAACCATATTTTAAATTTTTAAGTAAATTCATTTTACTTTCCTTAGACCAATTCATACCAAACAAACCTTTGATGCAGACATGAAGAGAATTATTTCCACACCAGTATCTTATCGAAGCTTTATCCAACCCAAGAAGTGCTTTAAACTCTTCTTCCTCATCTGAATCTACTAATCCTTGTCCATGGTAGTATCTGATTTGACGTTTTAAGTCAAGAAGCCATTTGTTGAGGAAGTAGGATTCCAACAATATTTGAACAATTTCTTTCAGAAGAGATGGAAGACTGGTTATTGTGCCATTACCATAATTTACCATGTACATGGGAGTTCCATTTGGCTTGTACCAATCCGGGGCATTGAATTCCAAGTCATGATAAATAGATCCTACCAGTTCCCTTGTCAGAGTATCCGCTAGGGGATTGTTTTCACCCTTGATCCATTCTATCTCAAAATAATAACTGAGGTACTCAAAGTACCATCTAGCTATTCTACCTTGAGCTATATCTTTTTACCTCTCACTTGTTCTTCTCTTTTATTAACCAGGAATGCAGGACATGAGAATGGCCTCTTGCTGGGGTGAATGAAGTGCCCTTTTAATAGCTCATTTAGATGCTCATCCATCTCCTTTGTTTCTGTAGGACTCATAAGGTAAGCAGGCTCATGAGGAATCATAGATTGGCATTTTGGTCGTATCTATATCTCACATTCTTCATGATCTTAGGACCAGAACTGTAATGAGTTCATGCTGCAACATTATGTTTCAAACCTTTGTCTGATTTCTCCAAACATATCAGATGTGTCTTCTATTAGTTCTTTTAATGATTCTTTCTTACCTTTTTTTCCACTATTCTCAAATTTGTGATTAACTATTTTGAGAGCATGGATTTCAATTTTTCCATCTTCATGCCTTAGTGAAATTTTATGCTTCCAAAATTGAAGAGGTTCATACTTTGTAAGAAACATATATCCTAACAGAACATCATCTTCTAAATCATTATATTCAATGAAATCTATTACAAACATCTTTCGCATTATCTCAAAATGTAAATCTTGAGCATACCTCCCCATATGAATCCTTTCTTCGTTGATTGCATAACTATGCAGTAGATCAGGTCCGTGCTTCCAGAATTTTGGAGGTATAGCATTGGTCTTGGCCAATGATCAGGAAAAACTTGTATCCATGAATGCATCCAAAGGAATCTTCTTGTATCCTAGAAAACAAAAAATTAATCTGATATAATTTTCATTGTTAGCTAGCAATAGTGAACATGATTTATCTCTAGTTTTTTGGATTATGCTATTAACTGTTCACTATGGAGTAGACAGTTGTTAGGTAGTTTGTCATGAGCACTAACATAGTGGAGAATAAAGACAGTCACTTTTTGAACACCCATGAGTGAGAAGGGCCCACTTAACACTCGTAAATGGATACGAGGATCTTGCTTTTTATGACAGGGTTGCATCTTGTTGTCACATCTTAACATGGGTGACATCACGACACAAACAAGCCCATGTGCTAGCCTAGAATGGTACTGGATCTAATAATTCATGAGGTAACTCATGGTAAATCAATTGCCAATCTTCTGACCGAGGGTTGAAGGCATAGTCTATTTGGACCACATAATCTTCAGAATAAGCATGGTCCAATTCAATTCTTCTTGCAAGTGATGTTGGCTTGAGTTTAATTTCCATGTCTTCGATCTTGACTTCTGGTCTCCACTTGGCTTCTAAAGGATACAACTCAAATTGGAAAAGATAGCTTTGAAGAAGAAGACAGAGAAAAGAAAGGCACTTTTAGATTCCTTGATGTCAAAATTTCTTATTTATATCCTGAAAAAGACATTAAGGAAAAAATGATGAATTATGTGCGTCAGTTTGAAATAAACCTTAGAGTGTCTAGTGTAGGAATTTTCCTAGTGTACCTTCCTTTCCTTTTACCTGATGATATTAAACGATGGAAAGAAAAAGGGTTTTTTCATGTTCATTTCTCTTTGGTTGAAATTATCCTGCATCCACATTTCAATTATGATATTGGTGCAGAATATTTTGCTAGTCTCATAGACACCCATTGTAGTATCTGGGATCAATCAGTCATTGGTCAGTTCAGAGGTCATCTCACAAAAGCCTCTAATGAAAGCAAAGGCGGTGATGCTCGAATGTCAGTTCGACCTAACTTTACCATCAACCTTGAAGACAAATATGTACAATCTGCATTTTGCTTGCTATTACAAGTCAAAGGTGTCATATTGCAACCATATTCTGTCTATGCCACAATAGGTGGCCGATGTATATATAGATTGTTAAATACTATTTTTCCTCCTTCAAAATTTCCTGCCTGGGTAAGTTATCCAGAAGCCAACTCGAATGTTGACGATTTTGGTAGGCATATAGATTCAACTGGGTTTGATATCGGTTTCCCTGTAATAGAAAAACTTATCAACTAGTCTTAGCCTAGATTCCAAGAGCTACCAACTCCTTCTAGGAGTTTGTTATCTGAGAAACCCCGTACATAGAGCCGAAGGATAAATAGCATAGATTTAAAAGCACTTCCTGATGAAACCTTGTTTGAGTAGCTTGAAGCCTCAACCAGTGGATGACCTAGTATGTCCACAAGATCTTATTCTATGTCTCGAAATTTCCTCAGTACTCCCAATAAGCCATATATTGATTATTATATCTGATCAATCTCTTGATAGTTGGAAAACTAACATCATCAAGCTGCTTCTTTTCTTTTCTAATGATGTAATCTTGTGCCCAAGCACCTAATCCACATGGAAGTGAATTGAGATAATACTGCTTTGTTGTCAGGTCATGCATCTTGTTTGCAACAACCATATAAGATTCAAACATGCAATTGTATTCATCAAATTTTTCCAAATTCTTAAGCTTCATTGATTGTAGTATTTTATTTGCTTCAAGGGCTTGATTAAAAATGTCATCACATAACATATCAGTAAGTAACCATTTTAATTCATCAAAACCAGCTTGAAAAATATCATCTTTACCCAATTTTTTTGGATCCACTAATATAGGATTTGAGGATTGTGCTTGAGTTACTTTGGGTCCTGGTCCTTGGTCTGGCAGATTATTCCACCAATTTCTCAATTTTCCAAACATTAATTTGACAACATACAAACCCTTTGCTTGTTATGTCCATGAACCACTTCTTTCAAACATATTTTCAAGTGTGTTTGTCCAGGTATAGATAGCATCACAGGGATTCACTAACTTATCAATATTCAAAATATAACCAGTAGAAGCATAAGGTCTCATTTGTTTTGGTTTGAATTTTTTTGTAACCGATTCTTGTATTTCTATATCCATTGTTAGCTTCTTTAGTGATTGCCAAGGTTCTTTTTCTTCAATTTGCTTGTAGCCAGAAAATTCTAAATCTATTTCTTCAAAATCATTATCTATAGAAGTTTCATTTGGCTTGTATAAAGCAGACAATGATTAGTAGATTCAGATGAGGAAGAAGAGTTTAAGCCACTTCTTGGATTGGATAAAGCTCCGATAAGATACTGGTGTGGAAATAATTCTCTTCATGTCTGCATCAAAGGTTTGTTTGGTATGAATTGGTCTAAGGAAAGTAAAATGAATTTACTTAAAAATTTAAAATATGGTTTCATTACCAAAATAAGCTTTGATCAGGATACATTTGAAGAATATACTGATTTAGTTGGAGCAAGGTTCAATTCAGATATGGAAGAATTTTTAACTCTCATACATCCTCAACTGTGGAGAAAAATATGTAGTTTTATGGTACAGTATTTGACTCATTATCCCAGAATAGGATATGATTTCCCAAGAATTGAGTTGTATCATTTGGAAGCTAGGTGGAGACCATAAGTCAAGATCAAAGACATGGAAATTAAACTCAACCCAACAACCCTCCTGTCTCTTTTCTTTAACAAGTATGGCAATTTTTGTCTGGAGAATTTTCTTCTTTTGTAAGGGACTGCCCTATATCTTTTCTTATTGCCATACTTTCCATGTTTGTTGCATTAGAAGGTGTATTATCCTTCATGATATTTGGATTTAGAACACCTTTTGCACTTACATTTCCTTCCGCAACCACCTTTCTTAAATTGCTTGAGTTGCTGAAAACACTTCAATCGATTTATGGGAGGAAGATCACAAAATTCTTTAAGATTGCAAGTATAATTATACTCCTCCTTGTTGAGCTGCAAAGCTCCTAACAAACATTGATTTTCCAACATATATCTGATCAATCTCTTGATAGTTGGAAAACTAACATCATCAAGCTACTTTTGCTCTTTTCTAATGTTGTAATCTTGTGCCCAAGCACCTAATCCACATGGAAGTGAATTGAGATAATACTACTTTGTTGCCAGGTCATGCATCTTGTTTGCAACAACCATATACGATTCAAACATGCAATTATATTCATCAAATTTTGCCAAATTCTTAAGCTTCATTGATTGCAGTATTTTATTTGCTTCAAGGGTTTGATTAGAAATATCATCACAGAACAAATCAGTAAGCAACCATTTTAATTCATCAAAACCAGCTTGAAAAATATCATCTTTACCCAATTTTTTTGGATCCACTAATATGGGATCTTAGGATTGTGATTGAGTTACTTTGGGTCCTGGTCCTTGGTTTGGCAGATTATTCCACCAATTTCTCAATTTTCCAGACATTAATCTGACAGCATACAAAACCTTTGCTTGTTATGTCCATGAACCACTTCTTTCAAACATATTTTCAAGTGTGTTTGTCTAGGTATAGATAGTGCTTGATCCCATAATAGTGGTTTACAATTTTTGGCCAAATTGAGACTGAAATTATTATTTTTAACTAAATCTTCACATTCGGCACCTATAGCAGCTAAAGTGTGGAATTTGAAGATGGTGCAAACTAGAGTCTCATCAAATTTTGTTTGTAGATTCTAAAAATATTTTTTCAAAATTTTTGGAATCAAATTGCACTTCCCATCTCCACGAAAATTGATTTTTGAGAAAACAACATTTTTTAAAAGTGGCCTTACACCATATAGCATAACTTTTTTTCCATGAAGGATAAAATTTTAATTCTTTCAAATTTAGATTTTTAACTCAGATATCTAGTGCTTCCACTTGGTTAGATAGTTTTTTATTGAATATTTTTTCCTTAATCAAGTTTCAAAGTCAAACCAATTACAATTCAGACATAGTGCGACCATATAATGCGTAACTTTTTTTGTATATGTCAAAATTTAATTTAATTTTTTTGTTGGATCAAGGACTTCAATATCTAGTGCACTCATATTTTTCAATTTTTTTTGATAATCTTCTATTTTTTCCACATGTGAAGAACAAAGAAATTTATTTTCGATGAAAACCTATGTTTAAAAAATTTAAAAACAAATACATAACAAAACCAAAACATATTAAAATTATATTCATTGGATAGCTTGTTCTGAGGAATACCATAATCATTTGAAATAAATTTTAAATGAATTCATTTGATCCCCAAAAAGCTAAATCAAAAGTGATTTTTTATCAGCATTTTGATAGGTGTAAAGGCAGCATTTATAGGTATGGTTTAAAACTAGCGAGGTTCTATCCAAGGGGTTTGATCTAAGGTGATTTGATCAAACCCTCTTCAGGAATCCTTAAAATGGAACTTTTAAAGGCTTAAATCATTATATTTTCTAAATATATGTGATTTCAGCTAAAATTCATTCCTCTCAGAATTGTAAACCACTATTGTGACATCATAGGGATTCACTAACTTATCAATATTCATAATATAGCCACTAGAAGCATAAAGTCTCCTTTGTTCAGGCACAAATCAAATATGGGTTATCCACTGGTTGAGGCTTCAAGCTGCTCAAACATTTGATGGTCTTTATGATTTGTCATTTTCACATTAGGGAATCTAAAATTGCCATTTTTCATCTTATTGCTTTTTAAAGCAGACCAACCATCAGAGTCTGCAAAAATCTCCTCCCAAGAAGCAGAAGGAAGCAGCAGTGGAAATAACATAGTCCAGAAAACCAGAGATAAATCATGTTCACTATTTCTAGCTAACAATGGAAATTATATCAGATTAAAGTTTTGTTTTCCAGGATACAAGAAGATTCCTTTGGATGCATTCATGGATAGAGGTTCTTCTCGATCATTGGCCAAGACCAATGCTATACCTCCATAATTTTGGAAGCACATACTTGATCTACCACATAGTTATGCAATCAACATAGAAATGATTCATATGGGGAGGTATGCTCAAGATGTACATGTTGAGATAATGGGAAAGATGTTTGTAACAAATTTCATTGAATATAATGATTTAGAAGATGATGTTTTGTTAGGATTTCTATTTCTTACAAAGTATGAGTTTGAAACAAAATGTTGCAGCATGAACCCATTATACTTCTAGTCCCAGGATCATGAAGAATGTGAGATACAGATACAACCATAATTCCAATCTATGATTCCTCATGAGCCTGCTTACTTGATGATTCCTACAGAAACAAAGGAGATTGATGAGCATCTAAATGAGCTATTAGAAGGGCACTTCATTCACCCCAGCAAGAGCCCATTCTCATGTCTTGCATTCCTGGTTAATAAAAGAGCAGAACAAGCGAGAGGTAAAAAGAGATTTTGCATTAATTACAAGCCTCTGAATGATATAATTCTTCCTTTCAATTATCCTATTCCTTTCAGTGCTAATTTAATTAGAAGAGCTGTTACTAAAAAGGTATTTTAATAGTTTGATTGCAAATCAGGATTCTAGCAAATAAAAGTTAAGGAATCAGACAAATATAAGACAACATTTTCAGTCCCTCAAGGACTGTATGAATGGAATGTAATTCCTTTCGGGTTATGCACCGCTCCAACTTATTTTCAGAGGAGAATGGACCAAGCCCTGAGACACTTGAAAGAATTTTGTGATGTCTATATAGATGATATCCTTGTATTTTTTGATTTTCTCACTGACCATTTGCAGCATTTAGAAGAATTGTATGGCGCAGCTATTAAAAAGAATGGGATATGCTTAACAACAAAGAAAATGGTGATTGGAAAGAGCCAAATAGATTTTCTTGGTTTACATCTGAACAATGGCAGAGGTCAGCTTCAGCCACATATCCTCCAACATATTCAAGAATTTCCTGATATTCTTCAAGATAAAAAGCAAATTCAAAGATTTCTTGGATGTCTAAATTATGTGTCTCCTTTTTATAAAGGGTTAACTGAGGATCGAAAAGCTATCCAATCACATTTGAAAGAAGGAAAGGAAGAATGGTCACTAGCAGCAATAGAGGCAGTACAAAGAATCAAATTAAAATGCCAAAATTTTCCCTCACTACAAACCCCTCCTCCTGATTTGCCTCTATATTTGTATACTGATGCTTTTGATAATACATGGTCTGCTATGCTAATACAGAAAGAAGGAAATGGAAAGAAAAATATCTATGACTATAGATCTAGAACATTCACCGAGAGTGAAAGCAGATATCATATATATGAAAAGGAAATTCTGGCTATCAAAAAAGGTATAGAAATGTTTAAAATTTTCTTAAAGCCAGTAAAGTTTACAGTCTACACCGATAGTCAAGTCATGAGAAGCCCGCTGAAAAAGAAGCTGAATAAAGATATAGCTCAAGGTAGAATAGCTAGATGGTACTTTGAGTTCCTCAGTTATTATTTTGAGATAGAATGGATCAAGGGTGAAAACAATCCCCTAGCAGATACTCTGACAAGGGAACTGGCAGGATCTATTTATCATGACTTGGAATTCAATGCCCTAGATTGGTACAGGCCAGATGGAACTCCCATGTACATGGTAAATTATGGTAATGTCACAATAACTAGTCTTCCATCTCTTCCGAAAGAAATTGTTCAAATATTACTGGAATCCTACTTCCTCAACAAATGGCTTCTTGACTTAAAACGTCAAATCAGATACTACCATGGACATAAATTAGTAGATTCAGATGAGGAAGAAGAGTTTAAAGCACTTCTTGGGTTGGAGAAAGCTCTGATAAGATACTGGTGTGGAAATAATTCTCTTCATGTCTGCATCAAAGGTTTGTTTGGTATGAATTGGTGTAAGGAAAGTAAAATGAATTTACTTAAAAATTTAAAATATGGTTTCATTACTAGAATAAGATTTGATTAGGATACATTTGAAGAATATACTGATTTAGTTGGAGCAAGGTTCAATTTAGATATGGAAGAATTTTTAACTCTCATACATCCTCAACTGTGGAGAAAAATGTGCAGTTGTATGGTACAGTATTTGACTCATTATCCCAGAGCAGGATATGATTTCCCAAGAATTGAGTTGTATCATTTGGAAGCCAGGTGGAGACCAAAAGTCAAGATCGAAGACATGGAAATTAAACTCAAGCCAACATCACTTGCAAGAAGAATTGAATTGGACTGTGCTTATTCTGAAGATTATGTGGTCCAAATAGACTATTCCTTCAACCATCGGTTAGAAGATTGGCAGTTGATTTACCATGAGTTACCTCATGAATTATTAGATCCAGTACCATTCTAGGCTAGCACATGGGCTTGTATGTGTCGTGATGTCACCCATGTTAAGATGTGACAACAGGATGCAACCCTGTCATAAAAAGCAAGATCCTTGTATCCACTTACGAGTGTTAAGTGGTCCCTTCTCACTCACGGGTGTCCAAAAAGTGATTGTCTTTATTCTCCACTATGTTAGTGCTCATGAAAGACTGCCTAACAGCTGTTTACTCCATAGTGCGGTAGGTAGTAGGATGTGTGTCACATTTGTATGGACGGATTCCAAATTCTTAATGATTTTCCATGAGGTTACAAGCTCAACCTATCCTATAAATTGTTGAGGACACCTCATTCTCGACACGAATTGTCTAGGTTGGAGTCTTGAGTCTAGTTGAAGAGTCCCAAGTTCTGAATATTAGATGTATGCTCTCTCCTGCACTTCGAGCGATCTGGATCAACATAAATCTGAATGCTTGATTGCATGTAATAAGAAAGTTTGTAATCAATAGAATTCCATGCTTGTTTACTATTAGTATTTACTGTTCCGCAAATTGGTATGGATGGATTCCAAATTCTTTATCTAATTTCAAACCATAGTGCGGTAGGTAGTGGGACGTGTGTCACATTTGTATGGATGGATTCCAAATTCTGAAGTGACACATAATTTAGACATCCAAGAAATCTTTGAATTTGGTTTTTATCTTGAAGAATATTAGGAAATTCTTGAATATGTTGGAGGATATGTGGCTGAAGCTGAACTATGCCATTGTTCAGATGTAAACCAAGAAAATCAATTTGGCTCTTTCAAATCACCATTTTCTTTGCCATTAAGCATATCCCATGCTTTTTAATAGCTGCATACAATTCTTCTAAATGCTACAAATGGTCAGTGATAGAATGAGAAAATACAAGGATATCATCTATATAGATGGCACAAAATTCTTTCAAGTGTCTTAGGGCTCGGTCCATTCTCCTCTAAAAATAAGCTGGAGCGGTGCATAACCCGAGAGGAATTACATTCCATTCGTACAGTCCTTGAGGGACTGAAAATGCTATCTTATATATGTCTGATTCCTTAACTTTGATTTTCCAGAATCCCAATTTGCAATCAAACTTTGAAAATACCTTTTTAGTAGCAGCTCTTCTAATTAAATTAGCACTGAAAGGAATAGGAAATTAACATCATCAAGCTTCTTCTGTTATTTTCTAATGATGTAATCTTGTGCCTAAGCACTTGATCCACATGGAAGTGAATTGAGATAATACTGCTTTGTTGTCAGGTCATGCATCTTGTTTGCAACAACCATATAAGATTCAAACATGCAATTGTATTCATCAAATTTTTCCAAATTCTTAAGCTTCATTGATTGTAGTATTTTATTTGCTTCAAGTGATTGATTAGAAATATCATCACATAAAAAATCAATAAGTAACCATTTGAATTCATCAAAACCAGCTTCAAAAATATCATCTTTACCCAAATTTTTTGGATCCACTAAAATGGGATCTGAGGATTGTGCTTGAGTTACTTTGGGTCTTGGTCCTTGGTCTGGAAGATTATTCCACCAGTTTCTCAATTTTCCATACATTAATTTCACAGCATAAAAAACCTTTGCTTGTTTTGTCCATGAACCACTTCTTTCAAACATATTTTCAAGTGTGTCTGTCTAGGTACAGATAGCATCATAGGGATTCACTAACTTATAAATATTCAGAATATAACCACTAGAAGCATAAGGTCTCATTTGTTCCAGTTTGAGGTTTTCTGTAACCGGTTCTTGCATTTCTATATCCATTGTCAACTTCTTTAGTGATTCCCAAGGTTCTTTTTCTTCAATTTTCTTGTAGCCAGAAAAGTCTAAATCTATTTCTTCAAAATCATTATCTACTGAAAGAATTAAAGTATTTACATCAGATGTTTTAGCATCACACTCTTTATTAAAAAAACCTGGTTCATCCATGTATACTAGTTTTGCTTGTTCTTGGTCTACTCCCAGTTCCTCAAGCCAATCTTTTAAATGTTCTTCTTTATTTGCTAGGCTATGTTCCTTTATTTTAGGCATTGGAACATGAGGTGTTGGCTTGTGAGAAGGTTTCTTAGAAGTTGAAGCTACTATTTCTTCTTTCTTTACACTTTGTCTTCTTTGAATGAGTACCTTCTTTGGTTTGGGAGGTAGTTTTTCAACAAATTTTCCTTTCTTTTCTCTTTCTTCTTCTTTAGAGCTATCTTTTCCAGTTTGTGAAAGTCTTATATTTTTAGTGAGCATTCTCACTTTTTCCAGTTTCTTTGCGACAAAATCTAGGAGAGTTTTATTTTCCAAATCATTATTCTGTTGATCATCATAGATATGAGTAAGATAGCTATCTTAGTGTTGCTAAGTAGAGATAACAGTTTTGACACTCTTGTGGACTTCTTTTACATCATAGCTAACACCAGCTATATCATTTGACAAAGTAGAACTATAATGTTCAGAATTTAAGGCAGAAGTATAAATCTTTTGCTAATCTGCTGAAACACTATCTAATTTATTTACAACTTCTAAACACAAATCACCAGAAAATCTAACATCAATAGCCATGTCATCTATATTTTCCTAAGCGGAAATCATCCATTGTGACATCCAATTCCTCTGGGTTTCTGAATTCTTTTGTTTTCTGCCCAGTTATGTATGAAGTCTTTCCTCATACCTTCCCCATAATCTTTTATCAGAATTAATGATGGTAAATGTTTCAAGAGTTGGCCATCTACCAGGCTCGTATCCAATTATCTCCTGTTCTTGATCATTTAATTCCATTTTATAGACAGTTTTCTTTTTAGATCTAGCTTGTGGGAGCTTTCCTTTGGGGATCTTTTCTTTCAGCATGCAACCCTTTTCTCCCATTTTTGTAAGCTTAATCCCTTTACCCTTCTGATCAATTTTTTCTTCTTCTTTAGGGGTCAAAGCAAGTCCTTGATTGACTTGTCTGGCCAGTCTATCCATAAGTTTTGGATTGCTACTGAGATTAGAATGTGTGGCCAAAGAGGCTCTTGATGGATAGGGATTTACAGAGGGTTGTTTATACATGGGGAAATGATTGGACCATCCTAAAGATTATTTAGGATTATAATCAATATATGGCTTATTGGAAGTACTAGGGTCTGATTTAAGCTTGTTTACTGTTAGTATTTACTGTTCTGCAAATTGGTATTAGAGCCTTGGTTTAAATGTCTTTTGAATCTGGGTTGAGTTCTCAATGCAAATTCACACTTTTCATATTTTGTTGCCTCTATGTATTAGCTGTTATTATTGTTATCATCTATGTGTATAGCTCATAATGCCGAATATTGAGCAACAACTTTAGGATACTTATAATAGTGTTTATTGCTCATCCGGGTTTGGACGATTTGTTAAAATAGTCTGTATATTCATTGTTATTGTTTTGGGTCTGATTTGGGCAGTTGAGAAAATATTGTTTCATTAGGTCCCGATAGTCATATATTGAAGATTTGTGATTCTGAATGAAAGTAGCTATTGCGAGTGGCTGTGGACTCGCAGTAAGACCGTAAATCCCGTGGTGAAGCCGAAGGATAGGCGATTGAAGGGTGAGCAATAAGACAAAAAATGTAGCAACAAAAGGATAAACGAACTCAAGTAAGTTCTAAAATCTTCATAATGGCTAGTCAGAGATCTATGAATGCAAGAAACTCTCTCTCTTTTGTAATCCATAACCATTTCCAGGACAAAGAGGAATATGTAGATGAAAATGGCAATTTTAGATTCCCTGATGTCAAAATTTCTGATTTATATCCTGAAAAAGGCATTAAGGAAAAAATGATGAATTCTATGCGTCAGTCTGAAATAAACCTTAGAGTGTTTGGTGTAGGAATTTTACCAATGTACCTTCCTTTCCTTTTACCCGATGATATTAAACGATGGAAAGAAAAAGGGTTTTTTCATGTTCACTTCTCTTTGGTTGAAATTATCCTGCATCCGCATTTCAATTATGATATTGATGCAAAATATTTTGCTAGTCTCATAGACACCCATTGTAGAATCTGGGATCAAGCAGTCATTGGTTAGTTCATAAGCCAACACCTCATGTTCCAATGCCTAAAATTAAGGAACATAGCCTAGCAAATAAAGAAGAACATTTAAAAGATTGGCTTGAGGAATTGGGAGTAGAACAAGAACAAGTAGAACCAGTATACATGGATGAACTAGGTTTTTCTAATAAAGAATGTGATGCTAAAACATTTGATGTAAATACTTTAATTCTTTCTGATAGTTCTAGTGAGTCTGAAACTTCGGTAGATAATGATTTTGAAGAAATAGAGTTAGAATTTTCTGGCTACAAGAAAATTGAAGAAAAAGAACCTTGGGAATCACTAAAGAAGTTGACAATGGATATAGAAATGCAAGAACCGGTTATAGAAAACCTCAAAATGGAACAAATGAGACCTTATGCTTCTAGTGGTTATATTCTGAATATTGATAAGTTAGTGAATCCCTATGATGCTATCTATACATGGACAAACACACTTGAAAATATGTTTGAAAGAAGTGGTTCATGGACAAAACAAGCAAAGGTTTTGTATGCTGTCAAATTAATGTCTGGAAAATTGAGAAACTGGTGGAATAATCTGCCAGACCAAGGACCAGGACCCAAAGTAACTCAAGCACAATCCTCAGATCCTCATTTTAGTGGATCCAAAAAAATTGGGTAAAGATGATATTTTTGAAGCTGGTTTTGATGAATTCAAATGGTTACTTATTGATTTGTTCTGTGATGATATTTCTAATCAAACCCTTGAAGCAAATAAAATATTGCAATCAATGAAGCTTAAGAATTTGGAAAAATTTGATGAATACAATTGCATGTTTGAATCTTATATGGTTGCTACAAACAAGATGCATGACCTGACAACAAAGCAGTATTATCTCAATTCACTTCCATGTGGATTAGGTGCTTGGGCACAAGATTACATCATTACAAAAGAACAAAAGCAACTTGATGATGTTAGTTTCCTATTCCTTTTAGTGCTGATTTAATTAGAAGAGTTGCTACTAAAAAGGTATTTTCAAAGTTTGATTGCAAATCAAGATTCTTGCAAATCAAAGTTAAGGAATCAGACAGATATAAGATAGCATTTTCAATCCCTCAAGGACTGTAGAAATGGAATGTAATTCCTTTAGGGTTATGTACCGCTCCAGCTTATTTTTAGAGGAGAATGGACCGAGCCCTAAGACACTTGAAATAATTTTGTGCTGTCTAGTATATGGATGATATCCTTGTATTTTCTGATTCTGTCACTGACCATTTGCAACATTTAGAAGAATTGTATGCAGCTATTAAAAATCATGGGATATGCTTAACAAAAAATAAAATGGTGGTTGGAAAGAGCCAAATTGATTTTCTTGGTTTACATCTGAACAATGGCAGAGTTCAACTTCAGCCACATATCCTCTAACGTATTCAAGAATTTCCTGATATTCTTCAAGATAAAAAGCAAATTCAGAGATTTCTTGGATGTCTAAATTATGTGTCTCTTTAGAATTTGGAATCTAATAATTCATGAGGTAGCTCATGGTAAGTCATAAATCAACTGCCAATCTTCTGATCGAGGGTTGAAGGTATAGTCTATTTGGACCACATATTCTTCATAATAAGCATAGTCCAATTCAATTCTTCTTGCAAATGATGCTGGATTGAGTTTAATTTCCATGTCTTCAATCTTGACTTCTAGTCTCCACCTGGCTTCCAAAGGATACAACTCAATTCTTGGGAAATCATATCTTGTTCTGGGATAATGAGTCAAATACTGTACCATACAACTACATATTTTCCTCCACAGTTGAGGATGTATGAGAGTTAAAAATTCTTCCATATCTGAATTGAACCTTGCTCCAACTAAATCAGTATATTCTTCAAATGTATCCTGATCAAAGCTTATTCTGGTAATGAAACCATATTTTAAATTTTTAAGTAAATTCATTTTACTTTCCTTAGACCAATTCATACCAAATAAACCTTTGATGCAGACATGAAGAGAATTATTTCCACACTAGTATCTTATCGGAGCTTTATCCAATCCAAGAAGTGATTTAAACTCTTCTTCCTCATCTGAATCTACTAATCCTTGTCCATGGTAGTATTTGATTTGACGTTTTAAGTCAAGAAGCCATTTGTTGAGGAAGTAGGATTCCAACAATATTTGAACAGTTTCTTTTGGAAGAGATGGAAGACTAGTTATTGTGCCATTACCATAATTTACCATGTACATGGGAGTTCCATCTGGCCTGTACCAATCTAAGGCATTGAATTCCAAGTCATGATAAATAGATCTGTTCAGTTCTCTTGTCAGAGTATCTGCTAGGGGATTGTTTTCACCCTTGGTCCATTCCATCTCAAAATCATAATTGAGGAACTCAAAGTACCATCTAGCTATTCTACCTTGAGCTATATCTTTATTCAACTTCTTTTTCAGTAGGCTTCTCATGGCTTGACTATCGGTGTTGACTGTAAACTTTACTGGCTTTAAGAAAATTTTAAACTTTTCTATACTTTTTTTGACAGCCAAAATTTCCTTTTCATATATATGATGTTTTCTTTCAGTCTTAGTGAATGTTCCAGATCTATAGCCATAGATATTTTTCTTTCCATTTCCTTCTTCCTGTATTAGCACAACATACCATGTATTATCAGAAGCATCAATATACAAATATAGAGGAAAATCAGGAGCAAGGGTTTACAGTGAGGGCAAATTTTGGCATTTTGATTTGATTCTCTATATTTCCTTTGTTGCCACTAGTGACCATTCTTCCTTTCCTTCTTTCAGATGTGATTGGAAAGCTTTACGATCCCTAGCTAACCCTTTGTAAAAAGGAGACACATAATTTAGACATCTAAAAAATCTCTGAATTTTCTTTTTATCTTGAAGAATATTAGGAAATTCTTGAATACATTGGAGGATATGTGGTTGAAGATGAACTCTGCCATTGTTTAGATGTAAACCAAGAAAATTTATTTGGCTCTTTCCAACCACCATTTTCTTTGTTGTTAAGCATATCCCATGCTTTTTAATAGCTGCATACAATTCTTCTAAATGCTGCAAATGGTTAGTGACATAATCAGAAAATACAAGGATATCATCTATATAGATAGCACAAAATTCTTTCAAGTGTCTTAGGGCTTGGTCCATTCTCCTCTGAAAATAAGCTGGAGCAGTGCATAACTTGGAAGGCATTACATTCCATTTGTACAGTCCTTGAGGGACTGAAAATGTTTTCTTATATCTGTCTGATTCCTTAACTTTGATTTGCCAGAATCCCGATTTGCAATCAAACTTTGAAAATACCTTTTTAGTAGCAACTCTTCTAATTAAATCAACATTGAAAGGAATAGGATAATTGAAAGGAAGAATTATATCATTCAGAGGCTTGTAATTAATAAAAAATCTCTTTTTATCTCTCACTTGTTCTACTCTTTTATTAACCAAGAATGGAGGACATGAGAATGGGCTCTTGCTGGGGCGAATGAAGTGCCCTTCTAATAGCTCATTTAGATGCTCATCCATCTCCTTTGTTTCTGTAGGACTCATCAGGTAAGCAGGCTCATGAGGAATCACGGATTCGCATTTTGGTTGTATCTGTATCTCACATTCTTGATTCTGGGACCAGAACTATAATGGGTTCATGCTGCAACATTCTGTTTCAAACCTTTGTCTGATTTCTCCAAACATATCAGATGTGTCTTCTGTTAGTTCTTTTATTGATTCTTTCTTACCCTTTTTTTCACTATTCTCAAATTTGTGATTAACTATTTTGAGAGCACGGATTTCAATTTGTCCATCTTCATGCCTTAGTGAAATTTTATGCTTGCAAAATTGAAGAGGCTCATGCTTTGTAAGAAACAAAAATCCTAATAGAACATCATCTTCAAAATCTTTATATTCAATGAAATCTGTTACAAACATCTTTCCCTTTATCTCAACATGTACATCTTGAGCATACCTCCCCATATGAATCCTTTCTTCGTTGATTGCATAACTATGCGGTAGATCAGGTCTGTGCTTCCAGAATTATGGAGGTATAGCGTTGGTCTTGGCCAATGATCGAGAAGAACCTGTATCCATGAATGCATCCAAAGGAATCTTCTTGTATCCTGGAAAACAAAAATTTAATCTGATATAATTTCCATTGTTAGCTAGTAATAGTGAACATGATTTATCTTTGGTTTTCTGGACTACGCTATTTCCACTGCTACTTTCTTCTGCTTCTGCTTCTTGGGAGGAACGTTTTTCAGACTCTAATGGTTGGTTTGCTTTAAACAAAATATCTTTGATTTCTCCCACTGTGGAAGAAAGATTTCTTATTTCTTTTTGCTAAGTCTTCAACATTCTTCTGAGATCTGCTACATCATTCATCAAAAGATCATTTTTTTTGAAAATTGCAATAATATCAGTATCTGCTTCTGATGTTTTATGTTTTGAAGAAGGTTTAGAAGAAGAAGGTTTTTCTCTTTGCCATGGAGGAATTTTATATCCATGGTCAACTTCTTTCCCAGAGCCTTTAGAAGGCTTCTTTTGCAATTTAAGCTATTTTTCAATTTCTGCTTTGTCTGACTCTAATTGTTTGAGCGAGTCAGATGCTAGTGAATAGCTTTCTTTCTTTCTTCCTTTGTTCTTGCCATTTTATAAGGATCCTTCGACTTCTCAATTTGAAGCTTCACTTGAATGTCTTTCAATGTGTCTTTGAGAAGTGTGGTAAGGAAGTCTTCATCAGGATTAGAACTATTTGATTTAGAATCAGAATGTCTTTGCATTTGTCTATTTCTATCTTTTAGATCCTTAAATCTCATCATATAACTTGAGTCAAGAACAATTTCAACTAATTCATACAAATTTTCTAAATCATCAGAAACATTTCTACTATCAATAATTTCCCATCCTGGATTCTCATATTCAAACATAGCATATATCTTGGTTCCAGGATTTAACTTCTTGGGGAAATTAGTAGCATAATGGGGTCCTTTACAGATAAAACATTTTATGCCTTTAGGAACCCTCCTATCTCTTTTCTTTAACAAGTATGGCGGTGCTTGTCTGGAGAATTTTCTTCTTTTGTAAGGGACTGCCCTATATCATTTCTTATTGCCATACTTTCCATGTTTGTTGCGTCAGAAGGTGTATTCTCCTTCATGATATTTGGATTTAGAACACCTTTTGTACTTACGTTTCCTTCCACAACCACCTTTCCTAAATTACTTGAGTTGCTGAAAATCGTTCAATCGATTTATGGGAGGAAGATCACAAAATTATTTAAGATTGCAAGTATAATTATACTCCTCCTTGTTGAGCTGCAAAGCTCCTAACAAACATTTCTTTTCCAACTTATATCTGATCAATCTCTTGATAGTTGGAAAACTAACATCATTATTGGCTAGAGAAAACACAGGAACTCCATTTATTGGTTAGAGAAAACTCTCTCTAAGAATTTAAGGAAAATAGTTCCATTGAATCTCCTTGATAAAGTTGTTGTCAGCCGGTTGCTCCAATGAACTCCCAAGTCTAAGAAATTAAAGACCATGTCTAGATTGACAAAGGATTCTAATACATGGAATATGTATGTGGAAGTATCACATCGCTCTACATAAAAAGATGCAAGAAAAGTGACTATTAGGGATTTCAATATCACTAAAGTTACCTTGGGGCCTTCTACTAGGGATGGGGATGTTCATAACTTTCAGGTAACTAGCGCTAGACTTGTAGAAGAACAACTAGGGATAAATAGACCAAAGATGAGTTTAAGAATCAAGTAAAGATCGTGAATGATTGCTTAAAATCATTAATCAATCCCCCTCCTCAACGAATCAATCAGTTGAGTGCTCCTTTTGATCCAACCTCACTTATGGGAAAGGATATGGTCAACAAAGTCCATGGTTATAAGACTTATGGGAAAGTCACAAAAGAATGGGACAAAAATATCCTAGTTAGAGGAACAAAGTTGATTACAGACATGAAAAAGATCTGTGATGATATTGAGACATTGAAAGAAGATATTGATAATGAGATCATTGCCACCAAACATCAAGAGTATATTTGGATAGAAACTAATGTTGATCTCAAGGAAATGGTTGATTTAGTGGGATAAAAATTGGTGGTTGAGCAAATTATACCAAACAATGAGGATGGAAAATGTTTCATGTGGTAGAAGAGTGTCAAATGGAAGATTGAATTTTTAAACAAAATGTATTGGAAAAAAGAAAGTTAAAATAATGTAACTAAATGAAAGTTGAGATTCAAAGGAACCTTTCAAGCTTAGGCATTCACCTCTAGAAAGCGAATGATTCTCAAGATGAGGATGCATAAATATTAAAAAGAAAGTTTAAAGAATTGATTGAGAACCTCTGCAATAGGAATTTTTTGACATGGAGAATATGAGAAGATTAAGAAACATTGATTTATCTTTATCCCAATTCCTCGACATACAATGACTAAGAATGCAATCATTTTATAGAATAGTGAGATTCTCCATATTATCAAAGCTTTCCACACTTACAAGGTCAACATTACCACACAAGATGCTCAATTGTCTCAAGAAGGGAACATCGACAATATGTCACCTCAACAACGATTCATTCTTTTTATTGATCTTATTTTGTAATGAACTTTAAAAAGTTACAAAAAGTTTGAAAGATTTTAAATTTCTCTCTTTCAGTTATTTCCAAGAAGTAGTTACGCTTGTGATTATATATACGTTATGATGTAACAAAAGAACTCTCTTAGGAATTTTTGGAGAAAGAAAGAAAGAAGCAAAGGAAGATAATTGAAACTTGGAAGATGTGCATTTGTGAACGAACAATTTAGATTAATTAATGAATGAAATCTATTATAATCTCTTTTTTATAATGTAAAATGTGTTTATTTGCTATTGCATTTTTGTATGAATGTGAAATCATTTCAATTATTGGATCCATTTGTTTCATAATTATCTTTGATTGATAAAACTCATTAGTTAATACTTTGTGAAATATGATTAGTCTGTGTGCTTAATGTCTTTCACAATTAAGTTTTACTTGATAAAGCTCATTAATAACCATTTAGAGATCTTTAATTTCAATTTTATGCCTTTCTCATTTTTTGGTTAAAAGCATATCCATATTAAAAGTTTAAAATTAAGAAAAGAACATATTTTCTTATCAGATGAGGGAGTTGTACCTCATAAAATTCAAAGGAAAATTATTTCACATAGAAATAATTTATCCAACTGTTGGTTGGTAATTAGCACTAAGATTGGGCAATAGAGTGAGAAATTTAAAATTTAAAATAGTGCATAATTTGTTAACAAGTTGTAAACCATAGAATTTTAGATTTTTGTTTATGAAAAACCTCTTCTTTGTTAATCAAATTATATAACGAAATCTGAAATTCCTTTTATTTAGACAAGAATCCTAATCTAATTTTGTAGTCATCAAGTCCTTTTAGGAAAATGTATTTCTAAAGGAGATTTGTTACATTTCTTCAATTCAACTTTTTCATTGTTTTATTTCTTGTCCACTCTATACATAGCTAAATCGTTTACTTGGATGTTCCACCATTTTTTAATATTTCATTATGCAAAATCCACATGAATTTTTTAATATTTCATTATGCAAAATCCACATGAATTTTTTAATATTTCATTATGCAAAATCCACATGAATTTGAATCTAAAAGGATGATTACCAATTCTAGGATTTTGAACTTGACTCGGGAGAAGGGGGTTGTGGTTAGAACCAATCATCAAAAGAGCTAATATATATAGTTATTGGTTGAGACAACCCAATTGGTGGAAATAAAAAATCTGTTAAGCTTGACTTGGATGAGATTGGATCTTTTCCTTCTATTAAACCATGTAAAGGGAGAACCCATTAACTTGATGTCTATTAAAGCATCATATTAGTGTAGGTTTTTATTTCCCTAGTGAGTTAATTTTTTTTCCTTTAGTCCTAGGTTTTTATTACATTTTTATTAAGCTTGCTTCAATTAATAAAGTGAGTATATAATCAATTAATAACTAGGATAAGGTGTTGAGGTATCACCAACCTAAAAGCGAGAAGCATTTACTATTTTTAGATCACTTGGTGGTCACTCCCTATTGGTTGGATATACCACTTCCATCCTCTCTCTAGTTCTAGATAAACTCACTATCTAGCTTGTATTTATATACATTGCTCGATACTTTTGCATTGATTCATGTTCATTCTTGTAGTCATTTTTTTGCAACATCTCTTTGAGCTCCTCTCTTGACATTTGCACATCTCTTGGAATCACAAGTGTAATTGTATTATTTCATTTACAATTCTATAGCTTATTTCTCTCATAGTAAAATCTTGATTATTCATTTGTTTCATATTTCTAACACACCATCCATCATAAATTCAACAAAAAATTTCATTTTGTTTATGAAGTTTTCGCTACCTTGAAATTTCTTTGAAGAAAACAAGTAGCATTAAAATATTGAGCAACACCCACTTTAGGTCCTTTAAGCTTTCTCTAAATTGAAGAAATTCCTTCTATTAAAATTTTCAATTACCTTTGAAATTTGAGATATATATGTTCAAGAGTATCCATGACTCCTTGTTGATTTCGTTGTGGAATAAAACACCATCATGATGCTTATAATTCATAATCATTTATCCTTCAAGAAACTAAGTATCCCATATAAAAGAAATAATCCTAGAAGGACCATTAGAGTTCACAACAAATAAATTAGCTTAAAACCAAATCTACTTACACACTTCAACAATTTTATTGTAAGGGTTTCGGGTGCCCTTCAAAACCTATTTCATGTAGGCTATTAGTGTTTTGGGTTCAACACCCTGGTCTATTACTTTTTATCGTTGGAAAAGTTTGAAACTTTGGTGTTTGGTTGTGATTCATGCTCTTCTCTTTGTACAAGGTTTTGATCCCTTTCAAAACTCTACTTACCTTATAAAAAACAAGGAATTCCTAAATATTTTCACTTCTTGCATCCAAAAAATGTTAGGTTGGTTTTATTGATGATTATCTATGAGATACATTAATCCCTATGATGTTCCATGATAAAATATTCATATTTGTTATCTTCTAGAGGTAACAAGCACTAGTGTTCTTTGCCACCCATTTTCCTCCTCCTTATTAGTTTCCTTCAGTCTTGTCTCTCTAAAGTAGAGTCGACCCCTTCTAATTTTAGTTCCTACATTAGTTGTCTTTATATTTATTTTCAAATCATTGGGATCTTGGCCAAATTTCCCCTTCACAATCTAGAAAAGCAAAGCTATCCTAGTACAAAGTTATAAGGAACATAAATGGTTAACTCATCTTCCTCACCAAGGGTAGAGCTATACTAAGGAGGGTCCATAAGGGAGGTAGGGAATAACTCTTAAGGAAGGGGAACACTAAATAGAAGTCACTCTTCATTCACCCTAACCATATCTAAAGGTCCAAATGCACTTTTCTTCTTATTGCTAGAAGTTAGATAGTCAAGAGGAATGCCTTTCTTTATTGAGTCATCTAGGGGAGAAGACTAACTCCTTAATGTTGATAGCTTTCTTGGGTAGGAAAAAGTTCCTTTCCTATCTATTACTAACTTGTTCGAGGGCCTATCATCCATGGATAAAAGTGCCACCAATAAGTTCCCATTATTAACACCTTCAGGGACATAACATTCACACTATTAATACTAGCTCCACTAGAGGAAGCTAGCATTCACAATATTAACATTAGCTCCACTAGAGGGATATAGCATTCACACTCTTTTAACACTAGCCCCACTACAACTCCTTATGGAGGCATTAGCCAAGTGATCATTTTTTTTCAAATCTATTCTTCTAAACTCATTGTTGGGACCATTTACCAAATTTGGATGATAAAGTGACCATAGAAGGTAGTTCTTTGTTAACTTATGCACAAAGAAAAAATGAACAGTTTAGTTGTGCTTTCAATGGCTAGAAACTAAGGCTAAAAACTAATCAAACTGGTTATACCCACAATAACCTCTTCTTCCCATAAATGTTGAGACATCTTCTAGTTGGCCCCCTATGCACCACATTGTAAACCAAAAACAATCCCAATCAAAAGTGCTATCCAATCTCACCATTGATTTTCCCATGACAAGATTAGGAATCTAAAGCAGGATCCCCTCATCATTTTTACAAATTTCAATCTCATAGCGAGGAGGTTCAAAAACAAGGGAAGAATCATGGCGAAGCTCAACCGATGATTAGAGTACATCGACCCAAGGATAAAAGTAGAAGCCTTCAAATTCCTTCAAAAATCCCTCCTTGGAAGCTAGGGATGACCCATGTGGGGCCTCTATTCTATCACCATCCACCTCTTCCTCGAACAAGATCAAGCGCCCACCATGCTCCATAGAAAATTTTGCATAATATTGTTCTTAATGGCATACGACAAATTCACTGCTAGCAATTCATCGAGGGAAAATTCACCGCCAACAATTCATCGTGGGAAAATTCACCGCCATGCAATTCACCGCACGAAAAATTAATTGCATGAATTTTTGGCTGTTAATTTTTTGTGGCGGTAAATTGCTGGTGGCGGTGAATTTTCCCGCGGTGAATTGTTGACGGTGAATTTTCCGTCGGTGAATCCATGTTTGAAAAAAAAGAAGAGTTGCATTGTAGCTTTGGTCCTTGCCAAATGCAATAAACATGCCAAATATAAGAGTTTGCAACATCAATGCATTTATATGGCTCATTGATACCTAAAAATGATCATCATAATGCTTCATGATTCTTGTGAAAAATTATGGATCCATTTGATAGTGCTTGAGGTTATAATTAAACTTGGACACTTTGATTTAACAGAAGATATCGACATGTAAAGAAATCCCCACATGTGGACCACTAGTTTGTAATTGTGCAATCAGCTCAATGTTTTGAAAAATTATAAGGTGAAAGGGATCCACAAGGCAAAGCAACTTCTTAAGAGTTTATGTAATCTTTTATTGGATTGACTAAGATTTTGGTACTTGAAGTGCTTCATTAACCTTCCTTGACTGCTAGTTGACACTGGATTTGGATTGACTAAGTTTTTGTGCCTGAAGTGCTTCATTGACCTTCCTTGACTGCTAGTTGACACTGGGATTTGGATTGACTAAGATTTTGGTGCCTAAAGTGCTTCATTAACCTTCCTTGACTGCTAGTTGACACTGGATTTTGACCTGCATCAAATTGTGCACCAAATATTTGCAGCCAATCAAACTCTAGCCATTAGAGATCTTAAGATTTTACTTGAAATATAGCAAAACTCAAACAGGAAAATCAGATGCAGTATCCTTCAGGATGCTTCTACAATCTTTGTTGAATTTTACATTAAATAATTTATTTTGTCTTGAATCTCTCTTTCGGATAAATGTCCAAGTGTGCATCACATTTAAAGTGCTCACCAACTGATTTTGAAACCAGGTCAACTACTTCTGAATTGTCAAGTAACTTATTACTACAAACTAAATCATGAATACCAACTAGCCTCTAACTGCCATGACCATTACCTATATCAGTACAATTACATAAATTTAATAGGAACAACTAACAAGTGTAAATGGCCCTTGGTTTACCTTATTGTCAAAGAAAAGCTACCCTAAACCTCATAAACAAAAATATCGTTGCATAATCTCATTATCCCTGGAGGTTAAGAATCATAGTTTAGCATATTATCCTTACAAGACAACAAACAAAATGCAAAAGGGTCTCTTATGCTTGAAAATTGATTAGAAAGAAAATAAAGAAAGCCATGTCTTGTCACCTAACATTCCTCTTGCCACCATTGTAGATCCTTCATCCCTATACTGGAGGTTCATAAGTGCATTTCCTGGAGTAGGCTTATCCACCCAAATCGAGAACCGCCAAATAAGGAATTGGAGAAATGCATTGAGCTCTGGTTCATATCGAAATAACCACCCTGGCTAGACATAATTGAAAACAAATTGAATTGCTAAGAACAACTTTTCCACAACCTCTTTCATAGGTTCAAAAATGCAAACTGCCTTAAATACCATCATCCAACAATCTACTCCCTCATTAATCCCTCAGATATCAATCTCCAAAGTACAACATCTATCAAAAACTTCGGTAGAAACATATATATAATATGCATATGCATACTTTCATAACAGAAAAAAACCTTAACAAGTTGTTCCTTCAACATAGCTGAGATTCCAACATCAAGTTTACCATCATCAAGCTGGTTAGCTCTTGAAATTGGTATTTGAATAATCTGTCTCTGAAAATAAAATCCAAATAATCACTCCATTATTTCTAGTTCTGTGCACTATAAAATCTAATATATTCATAAACCAAGAAATTCTAGAACCTTTAACTTCAACCCTAACCACATTATTAAATATAAAACTACACAGTATCCTTTTGTTTCAAAACCTGAATCTTAAGTGAATTCTAAAAAAATAATTATGCAGATAACCATCAAGAGTTAAAACCCCTAGTGCTTTTTTAGTTCTTATTATAAAAATTACTGCAACGGAACCAGTGGAGGAAAATACAAACCCTTGATTGCTTCAATTGGTGTCATTGATGAGCAACTCTGAGATATGCTTTCCGCCATGCATCACTAGGAGGGACATTGTTATCCTGTAACGTTAAAGAGGAGGATGACTGTGTGTCCTCCATTTCCATTACAGTGTATCTAGATAAATCTTATCTGAAAAAAATAAAAAAAGTTTGAAATTTTATCTCTGTAAAATACAAAATAAACCATAGCTATGATAACAACTATCTACTCATATAACTATCTATAAAAGGCAAGGCAGCTTAGTGAAATGTGAATAGAAATGAAATGAAAACTTTGTATACCATGGTCTATTTTGTGTGCAGACTAGTGGGTAGAAAAGTTGTTTTCTTCTTGCTCCGTGGCCATAATGTCTGCTGTTAAATTTTTTCATGAAATCTTTCTGCTTTTTCATTCATATCCTGCAATCTTGGCATAGCATGAGACCGCGTCAAACAGTGAATGGCATATAGAATGAACCATCTAGCTGGTGTACTGGTAATGCTTGCCACACGTTATGTTTGCCTGCAGCCATCTAGCTGGTGCACCGGTAATGCATGCCATAGCTGTCAATGTTTTGCTACAGAACGTTGAACAGTAATTGGGAATACAGAAACTTTAGGAACTTGTTTTAATTTATGTTCAGTCCAATCTATGATTAGCCCAGTATTTTCCTTTCATTTTTGCAAATAGAAATTAATAAAACTGCCTACCTAAATTATTTAAGCCAATGAGAAATTCTACAACTATGAAGCAAATTTAATAAATATATCCTAAACATTAAGAAACTATGAAATATTTTTCGTTGCACAATTTTTGATAGAAATTAATAATTGACTTGGTTGGATAACTTGTGACCCTCTTCTCAAAAGTTAATTGTAAAAATTGTTTTGAATATTTCCTTTCAATCATCACCATCACACCCAATCAAACCAAAATAAAATAGAGTATGGAGTAATATGACGAGTATTGAAACACCAGTTTTTCAAATGCATTTTACGAGTTATGCATACAATTCACTGGATTTGAAAATATATATAGTCTCCACAACCATTTGTTTTTCAAAACTCAATAAAAATGTTTTACTTGTATTTAAAAAAGTACTGAAAAGACTAAAGAGAGCGAATGAAACTACTAGTTAAATAGCAACCCGCATATACGACGCACTTTATTCAGTTAGAAGCCTATTTATGATACCCTAATGTTAACACTGCTGTCAAGGATTACACCTACAACAACATCTCAAGAGATAAAAGACACTCCCTGCTTGCTACATTTTAAAAACAGATAGAATGCTTGGAATAAAGCTTCAGATTCAGTTTATTGTTGGAAGTCTCAAAATCAGCACTGCCATCAAGGATTACACCAGCGACAATAATATCAAGAGATAAACACTTTCTCTAATAAACATTGTTTCAAAAACAGATGAAACACTCTGAACAAAGCTTGAACTTCAGTTTATTCTTTGAAGTGTCACAGACGAGATGTTGAACGTGGGTGATATTGAACGATGTTTCGATAAACATCGAGAGTAAGGAAATCATCCAAGCAGGGAGCAGTGCACTGCCTCCCAAACATTTTCCCTGCTTCTTCGTATCTCCCACTCTTGAACCTCTTCATCCCCACCTCTCTCTGTATGCGACCCATCTCCTCCTCCAAAATCCTCCCAAAGAATTCTTTGGTAACTTTGATAGGCACACTTTCCCCATCCAAAAGTGCTTCATATCGAATCCACTGCCAGTTCTGCACTCTGCTGATCTCTGCTGTTGCTGCATCCTCCATGAGGTTGTAGAGGGGGACAGAGCCTGTCCCTGTCAACCATGCTGCCAAGTACTGTACTCCCACCCTTGTATTGAGGCGTAGCCCTTCCACTGTCTTAACGCCCCTGGGGAGCTGAAGTAAATCTTCCTCCATCACCTTCACGTCCTCCCTTTTAAGGTGAATCTGATTGGATCGAGTCATGTTTTTGTCGAACACTTCTGTGACGACACCTATTAAGCCCGGATGAGCTGCCCAAGTGCCATCATGCCCAGCCTTCACTTCCCTCAACTTGTCTGCTCGGACTAATGCAAAGGCTACTTCATTTGCCTCAGGATCATCCTTGATGGGTATTTGAGCAGCCTGCAACAACCAGTGTTGAACTCAAATGTAGACAGCATGGAGACAAAGCATGCTACATAAGGACATTACAACCTAGAAAGAATTGGTTGGCTCGGTTATAGGATAAGTGGATAACTAACAAAACAGGATAGGTAAGAGTAGTTTGCATATAGGACATTGCATACAAAAGTTAAGCCCTATTGCAGACAGCACTAAGACAAAACACGCTAGATAAGGTCATTACAATCTAAAATGGGATTGGTTGGCTTGGCTGGAGGCTAACTCTGAAAACTGAACAGGGAAAGGTAGCTTGAAATTTTGAGTACAGGCCACGCTAACAAAGATTAAAACCAAATGCAGACAGTATTAAGAAAAATCATGCTAGATATGAATCATTGAATATAACAATCTCTTAAAGGGGATTTGTTGGCTTTGCTATAGGCTAACTTTGTAAACAGAACAGGGAAAGCCGGTTTGCATGTAGTCCACTCCAAAAAGAAATGTAAACAACATTAAGGAAAAACATTATAGATAAGGATATCACAGTTTTAAGAAGAATTGGCTGGCTTGGTCATAGGCTGCCTCTCAAAAGGGAATAGAGAAAGGTATAATATATAGAACTCTAATAAAGAGCTGATCAGCTGCAAGCCTAATGCACAAGTTTATATATATTTTTAATTATTATTCAGTATTTGTTTTGGACTCTAAATGTGACCTGTAAGTCCAATTGCATAAAAAGTGGTAGGTTAAATGAGACTCACCATGCCTCCCATGGCATGGACTCCACGCTTGTGACATGTTTGAATGAGCAGCTCTGAATAGCTTTTCATAAAATGCTGTGCCATCCCAACTTGGACACGATCAGGAAGCAGCCTATTGGGGTGTGCTTGAAATGTCTTAATATAGCTGAAAATGTAATCCCATCTACCACAGTTCAACCCAATGGAGTGGTCCCTGAGCTCATAAAGTATCTCGTGCATTTGGAAAACTGCAGGCAGGGTCTCTACCAGAACAGTTGCCTTGATGCTCCCTCTCGGAACTCCCAGGCTATCTTGTGCCCTCTCAAATACAGCATTCCATAGTGCAGCTTCCCTGGATTAACACATTTATTAGCCAAAGTTTACACTATAGAAGAGTGCAATCATAATGTTCAATGCATCTGGAATCAACTACGTAATGAATTCTGAAACTACGAAGTAAGATAAGAATACGACTAAACAAACCTGGAGTGCTCCATTTTGGGGAGATAAAAAAATGGTCCAGATCCTCCATGTTTTGATCGAAATGTTGCATGATTGTGAAAGAAGTAGAGACCAAAATCCACCAGGCATCCAGTTGCTGGCTGCCCATCAATCTCAATATGGGATTCAGGCAGATGCCAACCCCTAGGCCTAACAAAAAGCACAGCAGTCTTCTCATTGAGCTTGTATGTCCTGTTTCTGGCCTTGTCCTCATAAGTTATACTTCCCTCTACTGCATCCTTCAAGTTTATTTGCCCTGATACAATGTTATCCCATGTGGGTGACAAGGAATCTTCGAAGTCCGACTGTGCCCAAAAAAAAGAACCACATCAGAAAAAGACAATCCACAAAAACGTAACATTTTCTCTTGCTTTTGTTACAGCGACTTTATAGAAACTGTTGAACAGCTATCAACCGATCGTGTTTCGAGGAGAATTTACAGTTAATTATGTAGGGAAAAATAAGTCTGATAAATCTATACAATACAATCTGAAGGGAAAACATCTTAGAATAAAAATCTAGAATAGAAGATTTTCA
>VDFB02271855.1:0-43135 GCA_007258455.2 Sequoia sempervirens
AAGTGCTTCATTAACCTTCCTTGACTGCTAGTTGACACTGGATTTTGACCTGCATCAAATTGTGCACCAAATATTTGCAGCCAATCAAACTCTAGCCATTAGAGATCTTAAGATTTTACTTGAAATATAGCAAAACTCAAACAGGAAAATCAGATGCAGTATCCTTCAGGATGCTTCTACAATCTTTGTTGAATTTTACATTAAATAATTTATTTTGTCTTGAATCTCTCTTTCGGATAAATGTCCAAGTGTGCATCACATTTAAAGTGCTCACCAACTGATTTTGAAACCAGGTCAACTACTTCTGAATTGTCAAGTAACTTATTACTACAAACTAAATCATGAATACCAACTAGCCTCTAACTGCCATGACCATTACCTATATCAGTACAATTACATAAATTTAATAGGAACAACTAACAAGTGTAAATGGCCCTTGGTTTACCTTATTGTCAAAGAAAAGCTACCCTAAACCTCATAAACAAAAATATCGTTGCATAATCTCATTATCCCTGGAGGTTAAGAATCATAGTTTAGCATATTATCCTTACAAGACAACAAACAAAATGCAAAAGGGTCTCTTATGCTTGAAAATTGATTAGAAAGAAAATAAAGAAAGCCATGTCTTGTCACCTAACATTCCTCTTGCCACCATTGTAGATCCTTCATCCCTATACTGGAGGTTCATAAGTGCATTTCCTGGAGTAGGCTTATCCACCCAAATCGAGAACCGCCAAATAAGGAATTGGAGAAATGCATTGAGCTCTGGTTCATATCGAAATAACCACCCTGGCTAGACATAATTGAAAACAAATTGAATTGCTAAGAACAACTTTTCCACAACCTCTTTCATAGGTTCAAAAATGCAAACTGCCTTAAATACCATCATCCAACAATCTACTCCCTCATTAATCCCTCAGATATCAATCTCCAAAGTACAACATCTATCAAAAACTTCGGTAGAAACATATATATAATATGCATATGCATACTTTCATAACAGAAAAAAACCTTAACAAGTTGTTCCTTCAACATAGCTGAGATTCCAACATCAAGTTTACCATCATCAAGCTGGTTAGCTCTTGAAATTGGTATTTGAATAATCTGTCTCTGAAAATAAAATCCAAATAATCACTCCATTATTTCTAGTTCTGTGCACTATAAAATCTAATATACTCATAAACCAAGAAATTCTAGAACCTTTAACTTCAACCCTAACCACATTATTAAATATAAAACTACACAGTATCCTTTTGTTTCAAAACCTGAATCTTAAGTGAATTCTAAAAAAATAATTATGCAGATAACCATCAAGAGTTAAAACCCCAGGTGCTTTTTTAGTTCTTATTATAAAAATTACTGCAACGGAACCAGTGGAGGAAAATACAAACCCTTGATTGCTTCAATTGGTGTCATTGATGAGCAACTCTGAGATATGCTTTCCGCCATGCATCACTAGGAGGGACATTGTTATCCTGTAACGTTAAAGAGGAGGATGACTGTGTGTCCTCCATTTCCATTACAGTGTATCTAGATAAATCTTATCTGAAAAAAATAAAAAAAGTTTGAAATTTTATCTCTGTAAAATACAAAATAAACCATAGCTATGATAACAACTATCTACTCATATAACTATCTATAAAAGGCAAGGCAGCTTAGTGAAATGTGAATAGAAATGAAATGAAAACTTTGTATACCATGGTCTATTTTGTGTGCAGACTAGTGGGTAGAAAAGTTGTTTTCTTCTTGCTCCGTGGCCATAATGTCTGCTGTTAAATTTTTTCATGAAATCTTTCTGCTTTTTCATTCATATCCTGCAATCTTGGCATAGCATGAGACCGCGTCAAACAGTGAATGGCATATAGAATGAACCATCTAGCTGGTGTACTGGTAATGCTTGCCACACGTTATGTTTGCCTGCAGCCATCTAGCTGGTGCACCGGTAATGCATGCCATAGCTGTCAATGTTTTGCTACAGAACGTTGAACAGTAATTGGGAATACAGAAACTTTAGGAACTTGTTTTAATTTATGTTCAGTCCAATCTATGATTAGCCCAGTATTTTCCTTTCATTTTTGCAAATAGAAATTAATAAAACTGCCTACCTAAATTATTTAAGCCAATGAGAAATTCTACAACTATGAAGCAAATTTAATAAATATATCCTAAACATTAAGAAACTATGAAATATTTTTCGTTGCACAATTTTTGATAGAAATTAATAATTGACTTGGTTGGATAACTTGTGACCCTCTTCTCAAAAGTTAATTGTAAAAATTGTTTTGAATATTTCCTTTCAATCATCACCATCACACCCAATCAAACCAAAATAAAATAGAGTATGGAGTAATATGACGAGTATTGAAACACCAGTTTTTCAAATGCATTTTACGAGTTATGCATACAATTCACTGGATTTGAAAATATATATAGTCTCCACAACCATTTGTTTTTCAAAACTCAATAAAAATGTTTTACTTGTATTTAAAAAAGTACTGAAAAGACTAAAGAGAGCGAATGAAACTACTAGTTAAATAGCAACCCGCATATACGACGCACTTTATTCAGTTAGAAGCCTATTTATGATACCCTAATGTTAACACTGCTGTCAAGGATTACACCTACAACAACATCTCAAGAGATAAAAGACACTCCCTGCTTGCTACATTTTAAAAACAGATAGAATGCTTGGAATAAAGCTTCAGATTCAGTTTATTGTTGGAAGTCTCAAAATCAGCACTGCCATCAAGGATTACACCAGCGACAATAATATCAAGAGATAAACACTTTCTCTAATAAACATTGTTTCAAAAACAGATGAAACACTCTGAACAAAGCTTGAACTTCAGTTTATTCTTTGAAGTGTCACAGACGAGATGTTGAACGTGGGTGATATTGAACGATGTTTCGATAAACATCGAGAGTAAGGAAATCATCCAAGCAGGGAGCAGTGCACTGCCTCCCAAACATTTTCCCTGCTTCTTCGTATCTCCCACTCTTGAACCTCTTCATCCCCACCTCTCTCTGTATGCGACCCATCTCCTCCTCCAAAATCCTCCCAAAGAATTCTTTGGTAACTTTGATAGGCACACTTTCCCCATCCAAAAGTGCTTCATATCGAATCCACTGCCAGTTCTGCACTCTGCTGATCTCTGCTGTTGCTGCATCCTCCATGAGGTTGTAGAGGGGGACAGAGCCTGTCCCTGTCAACCATGCTGCCAAGTACTGTACTCCCACCCTTGTATTGAGGCGTAGCCCTTCCACTGTCTTAACGCCCCTGGGGAGCTGAAGTAAATCTTCCTCCATCACCTTCACGTCCTCCCTTTTAAGGTGAATCTGATTGGATCGAGTCATGTTTTTGTCGAACACTTCTGTGACGACACCTATTAAGCCCGGATGAGCTGCCCAAGTGCCATCATGCCCAGCCTTCACTTCCCTCAACTTGTCTGCTCGGACTAATGCAAAGGCTACTTCATTTGCCTCAGGATCATCCTTGATGGGTATTTGAGCAGCCTGCAACAACCAGTGTTGAACTCAAATGTAGACAGCATGGAGACAAAGCATGCTACATAAGGACATTACAACCTAGAAAGAATTGGTTGGCTCGGTTATAGGATAAGTGGATAACTAACAAAACAGGATAGGTAAGAGTAGTTTGCATATAGGACATTGCATACAAAAGTTAAGCCCTATTGCAGACAGCACTAAGACAAAACACGCTAGATAAGGTCATTACAATCTAAAATGGGATTGGTTGGCTTGGCTGGAGGCTAACTCTGAAAACTGAACAGGGAAAGGTAGCTTGAAATTTTGAGTACAGGCCACGCTAACAAAGATTAAAACCAAATGCAGACAGTATTAAGAAAAATCATGCTAGATATGAATCATTGAATATAACAATCTCTTAAAGGGGATTTGTTGGCTTTGCTATAGGCTAACTTTGTAAACAGAACAGGGAAAGCCGGTTTGCATGTAGTCCACTCCAAAAAGAAATGTAAACAACATTAAGGAAAAACATTATAGATAAGGATATCACAGTTTTAAGAAGAATTGGCTGGCTTGGTCATAGGCTGCCTCTCAAAAGGGAATAGAGAAAGGTATAATATATAGAACTCTAATAAAGAGCTGATCAGCTGCAAGCCTAATGCACAAGTTTATATATATTTTTAATTATTATTCAGTATTTGTTTTGGACTCTAAATGTGACCTGTAAGTCCAATTGCATAAAAAGTGGTAGGTTAAATGAGACTCACCATGCCTCCCATGGCATGGACTCCACGCTTGTGACATGTTTGAATGAGCAGCTCTGAATAGCTTTTCATAAAATGCTGTGCCATCCCAACTTGGACACGATCAGGAAGCAGCCTATTGGGGTGTGCTTGAAATGTCTTAATATAGCTGAAAATGTAATCCCATCTACCACAGTTCAACCCAATGGAGTGGTCCCTGAGCTCATAAAGTATCTCGTGCATTTGGAAAACTGCAGGCAGGGTCTCTACCAGAACAGTTGCCTTGATGCTCCCTCTCGGAACTCCCAGGCTATCTTGTGCCCTTTCAAATACAGCATTCCATAGTGCAGCTTCCCTGCATTAACACATTTATTAGCCAAAGTTTACACTATAGAAGAGTGCAATCATAATGTTCAATGCATCTGGAATCAACTACGTAATGAATTCTGAAACTACGAAGTAAGATAAGAATACGACTAAACAAACCTGGAGTGCTCCATTTTGGGGAGATAAAAAAATGGTCCAGATCCTCCATGTTTTGATCGAAATGTTGCATGATTGTGAAAGAAGTAGAGACCAAAATCCACCAGGCATCCAGTTGCTGGCTGCCCATCAATCTCAATATGGGATTCAGGCAGATGCCAACCCCTAGGCCTAACAAAAAGCACAGCAGTCTTCTCATTGAGCTTGTATGTCCTGTTTCTGGCCTTGTCCTCATAAGTTATACTTCCCTCTACTGCATCCTTCAAGTTTATTTGCCCTGATACAATGTTATCCCATGTGGGTGACAAGGAATCTTCGAAGTCCGACTGTGCCCAAAAAAAAGAACCACATCAGAAAAAGACAATCCACAAAAACGTAACATTTTCTCTTGCTTTTGTTACAGCGACTTTATAGAAACTGTTGAACAGCTATCAACCGATCGTGTTTCGATGGAGAATTTACAGTTAATTATGTAGGGAAAAATAAGTCTGATAAATCTATATAATACAATCTGAAGGGAAAACATCTTAGAATAAAAATCTAGAATAGAAGATTTTCACTATTGTCAATACTCAACCATTTTCTTATACAATAATGAATCTCTTACTTCACCCAAAATACCCAACTCAACCATTCTCCTATAATAATGAATCTCTTACTTCACCCAAAATAGACAAAAAAACAACAGTACCCAAAATAAAAACAACAAAATTCCTAATGTATTTTTTAGAATCAGCTTACAAGGTTGGCCAGATCCTATCCAGACTATTAAACATATAAAATATACAACATTTATCTAATAAATCATAAAAATAAAGAATTATTCATAAAAAGAAGTTCAAATATAAAATAACTTCATCAGATGATCTAATACACTAGACAAATATCGAATATATGAAGAAAAAATAAATGAAACCAATGAAAGAATTAAATGGATTTGTAAAATGGAATGACCATGAAGACTTTAGCACCGGAATTGAGGGCATTAATGATCATTTTCCTCTCGACAGGGCCAGTGATTTCCACTCTCCTATCCTCAACCGCCTTTGGAGTAGAAGCGCAGGTCCACTCCCCCTCTCTGATGGCCTTGGTCGAGGGATCGAACCCCGGCAGCTCACCATTATTATACCTCCCCTGTTGCTCCTTTCTGCACGCCATGTTATAACTCACCCGACCCCCGAACGCTCTCTGAAGATCAGCAACAAATTGCAGAGCCTCCTTGCTAAGTATTCTTTCGTACCCATCTGTAATTCGCCCCTTAATTCTCACTCCCTGGGGAACATCAAAAACAGGCCTGCTGTAAGAATTCTCCATTTTCTCTCTGCTTTGCTCTTCACAACGGTTTTCTTTAGGTTTGTATTTCAGTAGTACTTCACCACCTTATTGCCCTGCTCCGCACTGTCATATATGGAAAAGAGCAATCAGATCACAATAATTGTGACATCAAAGTGGATAGAAAGATGAGCCAAATATAGAAACGAGTTATTTTTAGCATATTTTTTGTTCTCCTCATCCCACGTGATATGGGTGGTTTTCCCAAAGTTCGCAAATCATCACCACCTCGCTAGAATTATTTGGGTTGGAACAGCAGCAGGCAAATG
The DNA here is from genome assembly GCA_007258455.2 of Sequoia sempervirens. Lineage (NCBI taxonomy): Eukaryota > Viridiplantae > Streptophyta > Pinopsida > Cupressales > Cupressaceae > Sequoia > Sequoia sempervirens. The sequence goes on from VDFB02271855.1 coordinate 6,314, forward strand.
CCCATTCGTCTCCTTCACGGTGGAAAATATTCATACCTATCTTCTCTTTTGTTGCATCAATTTCAAAAGCTTATCCGACTAAAAACTTGGCACTCTTTGTTCATTTTTGTAGCTCGTTTGTTGCATCAATTTCAAAAACTTACCCTACTAAAAATTTGGCACTCTTTGTTAATTTTTGTAGTTCGAAAGGTGGGATGTGGATTTGTTTTAAAGCAACTTGAGTTGGATATGTTTTAAATCACTTTAAAGCAACTCGTTATCAGATAATTCATTTATTTCATGGAGCAGAGGTTCCATGGAAGAATTTAGGTTGCTTCCGTAGAGCCCCTGTTTTAGAAATGAATCTTTTACTGTGGTGAATTGCCCCACAAATTAGAGCTTGAGCACATTGTCATTCATTTTACTTATTTAGGGTTAAAATGAGAATTTTTGATTTATTTATTATTTTTTATCAGACTAGACTGACTGGAGCTTATATAAGTAAGAATCCATGGGACCATAAAATATTCCTAAACTAAGATACCAGATTTTTAAGGAAGCCCTCCATGAGACCATACCTTAGATATGTTTTAAAATAATTTGAGTTGGATTTTTAGTAACAACAAGATTTTTATTCTTTAATAGAATGTTTATGAGTTTGTGAGGATAAGATAAATCTAAGAGTGATTTTATGTATAATTAAAGCTAAAGAAAGCAAATAAAGATTCTTTCCTTGCACGCTAATGGTACGGTCCTATGGAGGGGGGCTTCCTTAAAAATCTCAGCGCATGCTGCTTAGTTTTTTTAGGAATATTTTAAAGTTCTTGGTCCCATGGATTTAATCTTACAATTCTGCTTAAAATTTCAAGCTCCAAAATTTCAGGAATGAACTGTTGTGCTTTGATAAAAAATAAAAAATAAATCAAAACTCTCTCATTTTTATTTTCTAATAAGAATTTAAAATTTTATATGAGAGACAAATGGCATAAAAAACTTCTAAACTGTAGGGGCAATTTCTAGCCTTCCCCCAATTTCACCAGCTGAAAGATTCATTTCTAAAAGGTAGGGGCTCCTATTTTTCTGGAAAAGATTTCAATTAATCCCGTAGCACAATTTTTTTTTTCCATGGGACCTCCTGCTCCATAAAAATAGAAGCCCAAGCCCCCCCATGGGACCATACAGTAAGTAAAACAGTTAGGCTCTATAAATGTAATATTGTTGTAGAAAACTCATATGGTATTAGAAAGAAAAATTTGCTGTTAAGCTGAATAGAAGATCCAACATTTGTAGGTTTTTCCCCGCATTGGGATTTCCTAGTTAAATTTGTGTTATTGTCTTTTTGTGATTGGCTTCTTGTTATTTTTGCTTCCGCTGTTATTAGCTGTTATTTAACCCAGTGTATTAATTGTTATAAATCAAATTTCTTTTCTATGAATTTATTGTTCAATTAATTTGTAGCTGGGTTATAAGAAATTAACACTCTTCATCCTTATGTCATACTAACCAGCTCAATCATACCACAACAAACAACTCAAAAAGACAAAACACATTGGGTTTCGTGATTGCCAGTAATTTAGTATTTTAAATTATATCCATTCAGTAGATGTTGATAATTTGGCTACTCTTTTGTGAAGTGGAATAAGCAGGGTTTCTTTCAAGCTCTTAGATGATATAATTGGAGTTACTTCTTATTAAAAAGAAAAAACCATCATCCTCTTTTTTCTCGAAGGAGTTGGCTTCTAAATGGACCTGTAACAATTGGGAACAAAAGTGCTAAGAAATAGAGGTGTTTAGGGGTTAGGTAGGGGCGCGTTTCCTACATATTCATTGATTCAAATGATACTTGGGGTTTCTAACAATATGGAATATGGATTATTTTTTTAGAGAAAGTGAGATATTGACCTTCACCCAAAAGTTATATCCAAGTCAAAATATCCTATGTGGGTTGAACTTCCATTCCTAATTTAGCTTTCTATCATTTTTTGCAAGATATAGCCTCACTTTTCTTTGGTGTAGATAGAACTCTCATAAATGAGTCAACTTGCAAGTTCAACCAAAGGTCTAAGATGGACTTAACCCAACCCCTTCAAGACACCATTAATCTTGTTGGTCTTGGCTTTGAATTCCCTCAATTGATTAACTAGCTTAATTAGCCAAATGCCTATTCCCGTTTTCATTGGAAAGGTCACATCATTTGAGATTTCCCTTATTGTAAACAATGTTTGTTGTCTCCATCCTCAAATAACTCTTTCCTTGTTAAATTACTTCTAATAAAGATCGTTTGTAATTTTTTATGACCTTCAACTCGTAACCCCCTATGTCTTCATCAATCACCATACACTTCTAACATCCCTCTTACACATTTCATTCCTTCCTCCTCTCACCACTCTCCTTGAACCCATCATACTTATATGATCTCCCACTTTCTATAATCAAGGAATTATAGTAGGATCAACCTTGAGCATCCATAGAAAGTTGCAAGAAAGAATGGTTGCCTAGTTTTAAGAGATTTATAAGGCCATTTCATTAATCAAGGCCTCAATCTACAAATACATTGAAATCACTATGGTTGTCCTAAATAGTTAGCATGATTGACTTGTTGGTCCTATAAATGAGAAGGGCACAATGGATTGAGTACCACATCCTTCAAAGATGTAGTGTTAAAGGTTGGAAGAAAGAAACTAAATTTTTTTGGTGTTCCTCACCAAATCAATGCTAGCCTACCTAGCATAATCTCTCCCTTACAACCAACTAGTCCTTTGGGACAGACCTAGTCTTAATCTTCCTCTAGGGAGCAATCTTTCCAAGATAAAATCCTAGACATACAAGAATGCCCTTTAGAGAATCCATTTTATGCACTCTTGATGGATGAGTAAATTCTTCATGGCTCTTCTCAATGAAGTACCTTGTTCAATCTTGGAATGTTGAAGGTTTGACAATCCCCACTTGAAAATTTTATGTCAAGTAATTGATTTAGAATAACCATTCTCGTGTAATCATACTCTAAGAAATCAAATTCAATGTTGTTAGCTTAGATGCCACTATCACAAATATTCCAAATTTTTAAAGATGCTCTCTTCTCTTACACCAACCACTCCCTTGGTGTTGGTGTGACTATTTTGAGCCTTGATCTTGATCCTTAGATTGTGAAGGCTTAAAAAACTAGTTGAAGATGCTAAATTGGTATAACCAATCTTTTATTCATAGTCTTAGGTTTGTTGCTTCATCCATTATGTGGAGTCATATGATTCAAAAAGATGATAAATATTTATCTATCATTAAGAGTTTTAAAGATTAGAGCCTCTTTGAAAAATGCATCCATGTGTTCTAAGATCTATGAGATTTAACCATTTTTAAATAAAAATCATGAGAACTCAAAGATCAATTCAATGTCTCCCATCTAGACAAACAACTAATTTTCAAAATTTAGTAGCTAATTCCTCCTAATTTTTTTAATTAATTTTCCTATTTTTTCATACCAATATTTTGAAAAACTAAAGATGACTTAATACCCACAACTTTCATTTCTTTCTAAAAATATATTTAGAGATAGTTGACTGCTACAATTACCCTTTTACTCCATCTCAATACTAAATAGAACTATAAATTCAATCTACAAAGATGAAATAATCTTAATCTTCAAATTTAGAAATCCTTGAAGCTAATGGTTAGTCCAACTCAGTGTGGAAAGTCCTACCTATAAAATTTTCTATCTACTTCAAATTCCTTTAACCCCCTTGCTATATCTTTTTGTGCGAAAGTAAAATCTATCAAGGATGCCTTCTGACTCTACTCTCATAATAAAAATTTGTGAATTTCCTTTCTACCCTTTATTGCCACCCTCTTTCCATAACCATGGTCATAGAAAATTTCTCTTTTAGGCATCTCTCCCTTTCACAATGTCCTCACCACACTTGCAGACAAGTGATTGTAGCTACTTGTAATTGTTTTCATGTAACTATTGCTTCTTTTTATGACTCTGCTCTCGGGTTTAAGAGGTGGGACTTCTTGCGGGCGAGGGATCTCACCTACAGGGAACTAGTCTCGCCCTAGCTCGCCTCAAGTACCCAAGGTAAGGGCTGTTGGACTGCTGGGCTAGGTCGCGGGGACACCCCTGTAGTATAAAAAAAAACTATTGCTTCTTTTTAGCTTAATCCATAAAAAATCTAGTAGGTATAATATTCTTCATTAAGAATTTATATCTACCTGTTGCTTCTTTATGAATATAACTACAAAACATGCATTTAACATTAAAAATTAATGAAACAAAGGTTGGTGAGACATGTAGGCAATTGTGATAGATTAATTCTATTGTTTTGAGTTTTTGGATAGAAATGTTAGTGCAATCGTTATTGTTGATCGTAATCTCATTTTTTTCACTCACATTTATGGAATATAAAAACCTATAAATTCCTAGACCATAATTTATATAATTTGACATTCAAGTTGACAAACAACAACTACTCTTTTGAATAAGGATAGCTCAAAATAAGAATATAATAAATTTGAATTTTGTGGGACAAGATCATGCCAATAATCATATCCAAGGGATAAGACTACACTAGCAGATATGAGTTGATAAAATTATAATAAATATTAAAAAAAAGAGAGGATAGACTTAGGCTTAGCTCTAAAATCAATCATAGGGAAAGATAGTTGATGTTGTGATGAATTGATTCACTACCTTAAAAAATCAATAGCTTCAATATGTAGGAGCTCAAAATTAGCTTGAACACCCTAAGATCACTTACAAAACAAAATATAACCTTCCACAAGAGAGGATGGAAAGATAATAACTTGCTTTATATCATACTATTACAAATGTACAAGAGCCTTTCTTAAATAGACAAGGTGTGGGATATGATTAGACAAGATCATGACACGTGTTTTAATCCTATAACACAAGACAACTAACTCAACTAATATTAAATAACCTAGGACACAAGAAGTAAATGATATAAGATAAGATAATATCTAAATGACAAGTAAGACTTCTATAAATCTTTCTAGGACCCAAGTAAACTTAACATGTGAATAAGACCTACTAGTGGACTAGATAGGTAAAATACCATATTCACACCAACACCCCCTTTGAGTGCAACTTAAGAAAGAAAAAAAACAATGCAAATGATGCAAGAATGCAAGGATGGGTCCCAACTATAAGGCCATCTTAGGTACCCATTTACAAATGATTTCTCACAAACAAAGAAAAGGAGAAAACCACATGGGAAAAACCCCTCTCCAAAAGAGAGAATACATGAAAACAATCATGTACAATTGATGAAAGGATGACTCATCAATATCCCCTAACAATTACATCCATCACAAATATACAATAGATATCCCCCATAGGAGAGAAAGATAGAGATTATATATCCCCCTTAATGAAGTATCTCTAAAGCCAATGAATAATTCTTGAAGATAGAAGAGAATCTAATACCTGCAAACAACATGTCTTCCCTTGGGAAGAAACAAGTACAATGGAAGATGTTGAAGAAACTCCAACTCCATGAAGAGAGATGAGGGAAGCAACCTCATAATGTGTCTTTGAAAATGGATCATGTCTCCATGTTAGAGTATGTATCAAAAAAAATCGATGTTGTACCAATCAAAGAGAACAAATCAAGACTATGTAGAAACTCAAGAACAATCTCCAAAGAAAATGCTGATGAGAAAACAATTGGGGTGCAACTATCATCAAAGAGGAGAGATACTCCCTTAAACATTTCCTCCAAACTACAATATGAGAATGATAAAAAAATCACATATACATTTCAAGTAACCATCTTATAAATCCAAATATGAAAGACAAAGATCATCCTGTTGAGCTAAAGTACTGGAAGGCATGAAAACACTAAATTGAAAGGAGATGGAACCTTAAAAAAGGTTCAAGTGACTAATATAACCTTCTAGTGAACTATCCACACTCGATGCAAGAGTACTAGCCTTAGAATAAATTTCATCAGAGTAAAAGAGAAATCTAAAAAGACATAAAGACTAGAATAATGATTAGCCTTACCAACTGGGTGGGTGCAGAAAGATGGGGGGCCAAAAAGTGGCCTCCCCATTTCATTTTTTAGAAAAAGCCAAAAACATGAGTGCATAAGTGAGCATGTTATAATGCGCTCGAGATATGTCTTGGAGTGATTGATCCTCAGGATCGATCACTACAAGCCTATAACATGCTCGTATTATAATGCTAGCGCGTTTATGTTATTTTTTAAAAAAAGAAGCAAAATCTCATTTCATTTTTTCCAATAGCTACAAATACCTCATCCACGGCCTGCAAACCCTGCATAACACACTCACACTTTTGGAAGGTTAAAACCACTTGATTTCATCACCGAATATTCATGAAAATGTTTCCACAATGTTAGGGAGATCGAAGGAGTAATTAATTTCTATTTTTTGTGCGATTTTGGTATTAAATAGGTAGATTTAATATATATTTTTATGCAAATTTATTTAATTTTCAAGAAATGATAATGCACCTCCAAATCCTCCTCAAATTCCTCCTCAAAATCCCAATTCACCTCATGCTGAAATCCCTCCTGAAGAACAACCTCAACAAACACCTCCAACAATTCCTCATCATGCTCTAGGAACTCAAGAAAAATTAACGGGGAAAATTGAGATAACAAAAAACAAATTGAGAAGTTAATTGCAAGGTTGAGAGATCCTGCAATCACAACCTCACATAGAGCCACACTTTCTCAATCACTTGAATCCATAATATCACATGTAGATTCAATTAGTAAGCAAATTACTAGTTGGCTAGACATGAGACAAGAGTCTAGACAATTTTATGTAGGAAAATTGTCATATAAACAAGTTAAAGATGAAAAAAATTAAAAAAGTAGACTAGTGCGCACACTATTCATGAACCCTAAAATGAATCAACATTTACATCCTTCAAGCAAGAGGTTCCCTATCCATTGGTGCAACCACCAAGGGATAAATATTTTTTTTTGGAAAAGGTGGTGGACAATTTTTGACCATCCTCCATGCAACAACAATGAGGTGCCACAATATTTTTTGAGGAAAATCTACTGTGAGTTTTTCCTCAATAAAATCCCAAACTGTTTTGACATACGAGACTTCTAGGGTAGAGGTAGGGCCTCCACACAAGAAGAGTGGGGGCATGTATTGACGCACATCGGCAAACAAGATGACCACTCGATAGACTAGTGTATGAGCATGTGACTATCCTTTCTGTTGTGAAGGAGAGTGTTGAGGTAGATACATTATAGCCAATTAGTTCCCTCACCTAGAGCCTCATACAATATACCAATCCTCTAGCACAGGGTGAGTCGAGTGAGTCTTCGAGGAGTAGAGTTCCACCTCATATATGTCAAGCTTGTGGGTCACTCTGTGTTTATGATCCCAAGGATAGTCAGGATGCAGGTGCCTAGGGTACATCTGCAACTAATGAGATGGTGATGACAGATGCCCTCCTGAATGACACATTCACCCTTGATAGTTAGGTAAATGTTAGCAAGTTCATTTAATTTAATTTATTAAATTTCATTTTTGAAATGCAAGATTAACTAAATTAGCTAAATGATTATAATGAAATATCAAGGTCATAGTGTTCACTGTGTTTTCAATGGTCCTCCACCTCCCTATTACATGACCACATCTACTACAGAAGTATGTAACTAGTATTAAATAATTATAAATATTACATGTGAATAGCTAAACATTATATGAATGGTATTCTTATATCTCATTTTGGATGTTGAATAGGTTAATCTTAGACCTTCGATGACAACACCTGGCAGTGGATGTGGTCATCAAATTTTCACTCAGGTAATACAAATTATTTTTAATTTTAAAATAAAAATTGTATTTCATAATTGAATAATGCTTAATGACTTGTAGGCTCTAGATAGTTTGTAAGTATGCTTTCTACTTTTTAATTAATTTGATTTCAGGTTGTTATGCACTTCATAATCTATGGATTTCATTTGTTCATGTTGTTGACCTCCAAATATATAGGCTAGTGGCATCACTAGCTTGTAGCATATCATTTCACTCTTATCCTCCTAATTGTCATCACTAGCTTGTAGCACACCATCTCTCTGCTCACAATTGGTCTCATGAATTTGTTGCTTGAGATATTTATCTTATTACCACCCTTGTCCTATGTTAACTATACTTATCATGATGACTATGTTATTGCATTCATGTTATGGCTGTAGAATTTCATTTATACCTTTGAGGTGCTTGACATCATAGAGGACTCCTCTCTTGCTTTCTTGATTGTATACTGTCATATTCTATCAATTATCTTCAATGGTATCTACTCCATAGACAAGGTACTGTCCACTTATCATTTAGAAATATATTCCCTCTTTCTATCCCTTCATAAGGACTATCCTCTATGAATATGATCATTAAAAGGGAACTAGATCAATCTAAACTATCCTTTAATAATAAACTATGCATGCTCATCTTATACCATTGTACTAAATTTGTTGCTTCTCCTTTGAGACTATCTTGTAGCATTGGATTTCATGTGACTACCACCACATTCATGATTGTCATGCACTCTTTACCTCAAGGTATCTTGGTTGAAAACATATAAAGTATCTCCTGAAAAAAAATCATCTTCCACAATTATCCCTTGAGGCATTCTTTGGTATTGAAATGCATGTGACTGTCCGATTACATCTTGTGACTTTAGACTATCATACTCAGTCTTATGTAACTATCTTATTAGAATTATTTATTTATGCTATATCCTTTATTGTTCATTTGCTTTCCTTTATTCATCATTTCTCCTTGCGATCATTACTCTGACTATGTGAATATTGCACTATCCACTGTCATGAATATATCTCAATCCATTTCTTAGCTATATCTTCTTTGTGATTCACCCATGAATATGAATAGAATGTTGAGGTTTTATGAAAATCATGGAGTGTCTTTATAGGTGTGAATTGTTATCAAGATCTTAGGACCATAGTCTCCTCATTTCTCACTATCACTACATCATTTTGTTCTTAGTTGACAATGCTCATTATTGCTTCTTTTCATGCATCTCACTATCATGCTTTACATTATTTCCATAAATCTTATCCTCACTTCAAAAATTATTCACACTTCACATCAACAAAGGTTTACATTCATTCTTTATGTAATCATGATATTGTCCCTTTCTTGCATGATATAATTGTCTCTAGGACTAACATGTCTTGTGATTTTCCTTTACTTTGAAATTGTCCTCATGAAACATGAAAACCTTGACATTCAATTGATACTCATGAAGACTATTACTAATATGAGTATACTATGTCCACGGTCAATAGGATAGGATACTATGTCCTTTCTCCTCATTTCTCCTAACTATCACATTGCTTTTTCACCTGTCCTATTATTACAACCCTACCTTGTCATTCATGAGACCCCTTACTATGCAAGATGCACTTATAACAACCTCTTCCTCTGTAAAATTCTTCCTACCAACTTAGAAACTACCCAATATGGCTCTTGTGCATTGTGTTTTGTCTTGTTGGTTCTCTAGGAAATATTCCTCTCTTCTATCAACCTTTTGTTCACCATATTGTTCATGAAGGGTTTTGATAGGGGCCTCCTTGTCGTCATAGTGTGGAAAGAGAAAGATCATAAGGTTGCAAAATCAATGATTTCTCAAATTGAACTCCATTCCAAGAGGTAGAATTGTGGGTAATAGATAGTGGTTGCTCTAAACACATGACCGGTGATAAAAGAAAGTTCATCAAATTGAGTAGCTGTAGGGAAGGAATTGTCAGTTTGAGAAATAATACCGCAATGAAAATCTATGGTAAAGGAACCCTAAGAATAGATGAAAATTTCCTACACATGATTTCCTTTATGTTGAAGGATTAAAGCATAATCTGCTAAGTGTTAGTGAAATGTGTGACAATGGATACAATCACATTTAATGCAGAAGGCTGTGAGATAAGGAAAGCTAAATCAAGGAGATTAGTTGGAGAAGGGAAAAGAATTGAAAGAAACATTTATAATCTTAGTGAAGTGAATAGTAAAATTTGTTTGATAGGACAAGTTGATGACAATTGGTTATGACATAGAAGAATGGGCCATGTCAACTTTGATAACTTGGTAAAAGTAAGCTCAAAGAAGCTTGTTAGACACATGCCTAATAACCAAACCTGAAAAAACTACATGCAAGGAATATCAACAAGGAAAGAAAACAAGGGCTAGATTTCAAATAAAAGAGAATGCAACCACAAAGCCTTTGGATTTGGTGCATACTAATCTTTGTGGTCCCACAAAGATAAGTGGATTGAAAGGAGAAAGGTACTTCATGTTGCTTATAGATGATTACTCAAGAATGACATGGGTAACCTTTTTGAAGGATAAGTCTCAGGAATTTGAAAGATTCAAAATCTTTAGGTCCATCGTTGAGAAGGAGATTGGATGAAAAAAAAGAAGCTTAAGATCCAATAGAGGTGGAAAATTCACCTTAAATGAGTTCATAGAATATTGTGAGAAGCATGGGATCAAAAGGCAATATTTTGTAGCAAGGACTCCACAATAAAATGGAGTTGTTGAAAGAAAGAATAGAACAATCAAAGAGATGGCCAGAACAATGCTAAATGAGGCCAAGTTACCTGATGTGTAATGGAGAGAGGAAGTACATACAATAGTATATACCTTGAATAGAGTTCAACTAAGGGTAAATAGTGAGAAAACCCCTAATGAACATGGTATGGCAGAATTGCTTTTGTTAAATACTTCATAGTGTTTGGTAGTAAATGCTACATTAGGAGAGAAGAAGATAACTTGGGAAGCTTTGACTCAATATGTGATGAACGAATATTTCTTGGATATTCAACCTAAAGAAAAGCTTACAAATGGTACAACAAAAGGCTGCAAAGAATTGTAGAGAGTATCAATTTCAAGGTTGATGAAGACTTGAAACATGTTAAACCTAATAGACATATCTATGAAGAAGAATTAGATTCTGAAGAGGAATTAGTTGATGGAGAGTCTGAGGATGTAAATGAAAAGGCACCTACAAGATATGTTGAAAAGGATCATTCTGTAGAGAAGATTACTAGCAATAAAGATGAAAGAGTTCAAACAAGGAGAAGAGTTGCAAAGAACAAAGAGTAAGTAATTTTTTCTCTAATGTCTAAAATTAAGCCTAAGATATGATGAAGCTAGCAAGGATGAAAATTGGCTAAGAGCCATGGAAGAGGAACTAAGAAAAATTTAAAAAGAAAAAAACTTGGGAATTAGTTCCAGGACCTCCAAATAAGAATGTAATAGGTACAAAGTGGGTCTTCAGAAACAAGCTCAATGAGGATGGAATTGTTGTAAGGAATAAAGCCAAATTGGTGTGCACAAGATATGCACAAGTTGAAGGTATAAATTTTGAATAATTTTTTTCTCCAGTTGCTAGATTGAAAGCCATAAGAATGTTTCTAGCATTCTCTATTTATAAGAAATTCAGTCTATCAAATGGATGTCAAGTCTGCTTTGTTAAATGGGAATCTAGAAGAGGAAGTCTACATAGAACAACTTGAAGGTTTTCAGCTGTCAAAAGAAGAAGATTATGTTTTCAAACTAAAGAAAGCACAGTATGGTCTAAAACATGCACCTAGATCTTGGTATTCAAGACTAGACTAGTACTTGCAACAACAAGGATTCAATAAAGGATGTGCAGAAAATAATTTGTACTTCAAATCAGAAGGTGGGCATATGATATTTTTTTATTATATATGTGGATGAAATCATTTTTGGTGGTAGCAATAACATAATGTGCAAGGAGTTTGATAATAAAATGCAAAATGAATTTGAGACATGTCCATGCTTGGAGAACTTTCTTTCTTCCTTCATCTACAAATATCACAAACTAATGAAGGGATATTTATATCTCAAACCAAGTATGTTAAGGAGATTCTCAAGAAGTTTGGAATGGAAGACAACAAACCAATAGGTACTCCCATGATAACTAGATGCAAGTTGAGTAAAACAGATGAATCCCCTGATGTAAATCAAACCATGTATAGATCAATAATGGGTAGCTTTCTATACCTAATTGCATCAAGGCCTGATATCATGCAAGCAGTGTGCATGGTTGCAAGATTCCAAGCTGCTCCTAAAGAGTCACATGTCAATGGATTGAAAATAATCTTTAGATATATCAAGAGTACAATTGACTATGGCCTATGGTATCCTAAAGGTGAAAATTTCATTTTGAAAACATATACAGATGTTGATTGGGTAGGAAGTGTGGATGATAGAAGAAGCACTAGTGGTGGTGTGTTCTTCCTTGGAAACAAACTTGTTTCATGGCTGGGTAAAAAGAAAGATTCAATTACTCTTTCTATTGTTGAAGCATAGTATTTTGTAGTAGTGGCATGTTGCACTCAAGTATTGTGGATGAAACAAACAATTAAAGACATCAAGGTAGAGTAAAAGTCACCTATCTCTATTCTTTGTGAAAATTCAAGTGCTATTAACATATAAAAGAATCTAGTGATGCATTCCAGAACTAAGAATATATCAATCAAGTATTACTTCTTAAGAGAAAAGGTTGCAAATCAAGAGGTCACAATGGAATATGTGCCAACCCAGGATCAAGTTGCAGACATATTCACCGAACCTCTTCCCAAAGAGAAATTTGAGTATTTGAGATAGAAATTGGGAGTGATTGCTCCTGCCTCACATCACTAGATCTTAGTGATATGACATGAGTCCAGGGGGAGGATCACAAAAGCTTTGTTCATCCTTGGAAGAAGAGAGAAAGGAAATTCAGGTATGAATAGTTTTACAAATTTCTAATGACTTAATGGTTGCAAATTATTGGATAGACTTCTCTTTCTAGTAAAGGGGGAATTTTTTTTGGATAAAAGTAGAAGAATTGTGTCCAAAAGGATTCCCTTTGCCATTGATATCAAAGGGGGAGATATGATAACAAATGCTCTATGTTTTGGAAAAAAAATTCCAAGTTCTCTATGTGTCCAAGTTGTGTTTTGGAGGAATGTTATCCAAATGCTCCATTGCCTAAGAGGAAGGAAGGTTGTTGTGAAGTTCTTCCATTCACATTCATCAGAAAATAATAAGAGTACAGTACAAAGAATGGTTAGAACAAGAGAACGATCAGAGCATTTAGTTTGCTATCAATGACAAATGGGGAGATTATTGGCAATATTATTGTCATTGATGTCAAAAGGGAATCACAAGGCAGTCATGGTGGTCATTGATGTTAGTGATCACTTGCACAATGTAGGTCATTGATGAAAATTTGCAAATGTTGTCAAGCAGCATTGTAAAATTTACACAGATGTTGCATAGTCCCGAAGAAGGAAAATGCAGGTAGTTCTGGAGGGTTGTAGAGGAAACATATAGTAGATATAATATGGGTTTTTTGAGTACATCTCAAATGTATGTTATATAGGTCCAGGTGACAAGATTTGAGCTCATAAATGAATTATTTTTTCTCTTTGGTCTATCTAGGGTTTTACGGAAAAAACCCTAAGGGTTTTACGGAAAAAACCCTAAGGGTTTTACAGAAAAAACCCTAAGGGTTTTAGTCATGGCACTACATAATTTTGCTATTTTATACTTGACTATTAGTAGATGGTTTTCGGTCATTTAAGTTATGGCTTAAGACTTCTTCGTCATTTTGCAATTGGAACCTTCATCCTAGTGATTACCAACTTGGTAGAATGTTTGGAGATCTTAATTTTTCCTAAGTCTAACACTTAAATACTTTATCCTATTTTGATCAATGATGGTGATCAAAGATTGAAGATTAGGCGACTCCCACATGCTCGCAAGGCTATATGACTAATGTTAGCTCTTGACTGTGGAAACAAAAAATCTTGCCATGTGTCCAATGAGACCAAGTTCAAAGCTCTTAGCCTTGCAAAGATCAACAGTGTACATTGAAGGAGAAGATTAGACAATTTTTGCATGTCCACAAGACCTTTGGCACGGGCCCAATCTTTTTTATTACAAAAACATAAAATCATGCCATGTGTCTGGTGGGACCAAGTTCAAAGTTCTCATATTTGAAAAGATTGATGGCTATGATAAATAGGGTGTTAAAGATTAATGGTTTTCGCAACATCACCTTTTCGATCCACTCTGACAAGGTTAAATGTGTGATAGATAGAAATGGCTCCACGTGTACCACATGATGTTTACAAGATAGATGGAATATTTTTGCTATATACAGAAGGAATGGTGGGTCCCTGTTTTGGATTTATGGGAATGTGATATGCTGACACATGTCCAACATGACATTTGTGAGATAGATGGCATATTTCCATTATTCTACGGAAAGGATGGTGGGTCCCCATTTTGGCTTTGCGAGAACATGGAATGGCAATGCGTGTCCATGATGTCATTAGTGATATTTAAGCCTGTCCAAATAAGAATATTACCTAGAGTTTAAGTGGAGATCTACGACACAAATTCAAAGGGAATTTGATTAAACAGTCACGTTTTAAAGTTAAAGCATAATAACGAAGACCATCAGATCATGGAGTGAAGTTGCAAATCTATGGCTAGTATTCAAAGATTTGATTCTCTCAATGGTCAGGTGGTGGAACTCTTAGTCAAGTGGTGGAACTTGACACAGAGGATAAAATTGATTACTCAAAGCTAGATTTTTACTGGTGATTGAAATATATGGACGACAACATTAAGCTATAGACGGTTACAAAAATCTGGGACCAGATCAATCCTGCAAGAATGGTCATTTAATGTGTATAAAATCTAGGGTTTGATACATGCTAAAAATAGCATAATTCAGTAAATTGTGGTGGTGGTGCATGAATCAATAAAAATAAGATTTATCAGTTAAAGAAAAAGGGAGTCTAACAGAATTGTAAAAAAATGAAGAGAGACCTAGATTGAATGTAGGCATACATCATCTAGGATAAGTGTGTGCAAAGGAGAAGAGAGCAAAAGAGAAGAGAGGTATGCTAATGGAGAATTAGTAGAAGAGAGAGGTAATGCTTTAGTAGCTTCAGAGGAAAAAGGATGTTCTAAAGACCAGTGAGGAAAGAAGAGAAGAAGAAGTGAATAAGCAGTTGCAAAATAGGTCTCTAACAAAATTAGATTCAATTGAATAATTTGTAATCAGGAGTTGTAGCTCCATAAGTCTAATTGGTCAAGGACATTAGAAAGCTGAGTAGGTGCTCAGTTAGGGAGTAGGTGCTTCCTTAGAGTTGGTGCTCTTAAATCAAGGGATTGATGTCTCCTTACAGTTGGTTCCCTTAAACATTGTAACCAACGAGGGTTTTATTGTGAGGATGGATTAGGACAGTAGATCCTAGCAACTATTCTCACCATGTTTTTCCCCATATTGGGTTTTGCACGTATATCTAGTGTTATGTCTACTTGTGTTTGTGATCTTTGCATGTTCTTCTAATTTGAATTAAAGGTGTTAAAGGATAAGTTTTAAATTAATCCACTAATTCACCCCCCACTCTCAATAGATAGTTGTGTTCCAACATGCAACTTCCTTGGGAGTGACCTTGAAGCCTCTTTTTAGGGAGTAGTTGCTTCCTTGGGTTGTATCCCTAAAAAAAAGTTGTAATAGTTATTCATTTATGAGGTTGGATTAGAAGAGTAGCTCCTAGCAACATTTCTCACCATGGTTTTTGTCCTTTGGGGTTTTCGACATACATCTAGTGTTGTGTTGTGTTGTGCATTGTTTCTATCTTTCATGTTCTTGCTTATGTGGTAGAGTGAAGTTTATTTTGTTCTAAAAGTTTTGAGATCTAATAGAATATTGATTCACCCCCCTCTTAGTATTTTGGTGTATGTTCAACAATTGGTAGGCAATCATTGGGGACGATTGCACTACCCATTAAGGTAGGACACATGACCTTTCCTAAACTTATCCATGTCATGCCAAAACCTCTTTCATACAATCTTATTCTTGGTAGAGCATGGATTCATGTCATGAAGGGAGTGATGTCTACTCTTCATTGTGAGATGAAGTATGAATATAATAACAAGATACATATGGTTAAAGAAGATGCAAACAGTTAAAATTTACAAATCAAATCCAAACATAACACTTCCAACTCTCTTAGTGCTATGATTCCATCTTCATTTAAAGTCGAACCATTTCCTTCCAATGATAATGATACTATGAATCATGATGATTGGTGTTCATTATATTTTATACCTAATTTCAATGGGGAGACTAAAATATTACTATCAAAGCTCGAAGAGTCAAAGGTTGTTTCATTAGCCTCAGCGTAATCTAGTTCAAATAATTATCAAAGTAATGCTTTATATTCAAGTACATTTTTTTTTATGATTGGGGTTCATTATATTTTACAACCTCCTTTGTGGAAGAGTAAAAAATATCACAATCTCAACCTAAGGAGTCTTGTGTTTCATTTGCTCAATATTTTTCTACATCAACAAATCTAAAAACATTGATGGTGATGGGGGCTCTTCAATTTTCATCCCTTATGTGTTGGTGATTTCTAACCTTAACATTTCAATACCTAAAGAGGATTTTCATTCTTGTGAAAGAGTCAATTCTTCTCATAAGAACTTAGGAAAGAATTTTCCATCTGATTTGGAATAGTGTTATGGTCTTGAATTTGAAATTCTTTCTATTAGTGTCCATCTAATAAAAAAATGAAACAAGGAGTTAAGGATCATGCGATGTCTACACAATACCTTTCTAAAAGGGGTTTAAGTTTCCAACCTTCTTCTCTATCTTCATCTCATACTCCATCATCTACTATATTTATAACATCTTATGGTAAGCGAGCAAACTTTTCTTCACAAGAGAAAGGATTGTCTCCTACTCCTTTATTAAAGCAAGAGCATATTTTGTTGAGGCTTCTAAAATACCACTTGATTACTCTTCCTCCTCTAATGCATATTTTTTTATAAAAATCACTCTTTTTGTGCATATCATCAAGTGCATGGTCATTCCACCAATGAATGCCAAAACTTGAGTAGTAAAATACAACTTATCAATTTTGGTGCTCTTCCATGTGTTAATGCACCTAGTAATTCTAAATAATAATTTATCTTATAGAGTGTTTCTCCTCACTATGTGACATTTGTAGCTTCACATATTTTCTTATTTCCATTCATGGTGGTATAATATTGTGTGTGAACATATTTCTTTCTACGGTAGCAACATAATAGTATTTAGCATGGCTATCTTTTTCTTTACACTTGGGGGGAAAGGATAAATATTTTTGGGATGTGTATATTATTTTCAAGAATCCCCTCTTCCCCTTCTCTTCCTTAAAATATCAACATAGAAAGTATATTGACATTTTAAGGGGGGCATATCATATTTCATCGATGTCTTGTGAAATTTGACTTATGGAATTAACCCCTTTGTGGTGATGTTATTTATAAATGCTTCCTGAGGAATGGTTATTAATTTGTCCCTTGTGATGTTAAACATTGATTCATCTCCTATGATGTTAAACCTTTATGCTATCCCTAAAGCGTGATTGGAAAAATAGTCCATGAATTTGGCATAATAGAGCTTGCTAATTCATGAACTCAAAAATATTTATATGGCCATCTAGCATAACATGAATTTCTTTCTAGTGGAGCCATGTGTCTTGTGAGTGATTTAGCATAACACATCTTGCAGGTCCTTATGAAAGCACTATTTTGTCTAACATCACATTTGATGGATGATGTTTGGTATTTGAGACAAATTAATGACTGGAGTCTCTTTACCTTACTGAATTGAATCCTTTTTAGTCAACTAACCTATTTTTTATGTCTTATTGTGTGTTTATTGTTTGTATTATGTTTTCTATGTGTCTACTTTGTGTATGGTATCGTGTTTTCCTTGTGTATTTTCATGTTTTCTTTATGAACTATCTTATATTTTCTTTGTCTTTATTGTGTTTTATTTTATGTCTTCATTGTGTATGCTTCATGTTTGTCATGCTACATTACATCTCATGTGTGTGTTCCCTTCTCCTTACATTCTTTTGCCATAGGATCTTGAGCCTTGAGGTTAGTGCATCCCCTAGATTTGATGTCAACCAATCTCTTCAATGTTTGGATAATCAACCCCTTCTTGGATTATCCTTACTTTAGTGTGACAATGAGCATAATTTCATACTCGCACTATAGTGGGGGATAAATTTAGCATCATAAATTGTCACCCTTGACAATTTCACACTAGATTTAGCTCCCCCTATGTGCCTAGACCTAATAATACTTATAATTTTCTCATTTTATAATTATATATTTTTTAGAAAATCATACTTAAATTAGAAATTAATACTCGTTATTTATTTAAAAATATAAAAATCCCAAAAATAGGTCTAGACTAGGGTTCCCAATGCCCCTTTCCAACCTATTTTGGCTCAATTTAAAATATGTTAGTGTCGATAATTTAACATTTAAAAATCCAGTCATTTGTTGACTATTGGTAATTAATTTACAAGAAATTAAAGAATTTCATATAAATACAAGTCTTTTTCATAATTTGAAATCCTAGAAAAATCCTAAGGCCATCCTAGTGTTAACTCCTCCTGGATTTTGCACCCTATTGAATATAAAATTCAACAATCCAGTGTAACATGGGAATGACCTTAAAAGCATAAAAAAAAAACTTATACAGAGTCAGACCTCTGGAAAAAGGCTGGCTTCCTTTGGTATCACCTAAACTACTATTCTTTGTAAAGTAAAGGGAAAAGGTTACTAAAGCAAAAAAAAAATGGTAGAGACTAATCCATATGGTGATACACCGAACTGATAGAAATCATGAAATCAAACAAGATGAACATACATTGGAAAACTAATGATAGTTATTTCATTTACTCAACATAGACTTTGTGAACTTATGCATCATTCTTGAAAAGGCTTAATCTGCATATATATTTTAAGAAGGAAAGATGAATTTCACAACTTTAAAGTTCAAATGCAGACTTACAAAAGTACAGTTCAAAACTTGCATAATCTAAAAGATAGAATATGAAAGTAATATGAATACTAACATTGGTTTCCAAGGTAATCTTTGTATTTCATATTCCAAAATCCAAATGAGTTACAAAGCATACATTAGCTGAGAAAGGATTTAAGAAAAATCACTAACTCTCTAGAATGCATAATCAAAACTTCTTTTCAAAGAGGCAAAAATTCCATATATACAAAAAGTGTCAGCCCCTGCCTTAGGGCTTACAAAAATGAATCGGTTGCTGAACATGTCGACCTTTAGATCTTTTTGGAATACAGTTAATGTTGCATTCAATGTGTATCCCCGCTGTCCATGTCGGTGAAGGATCGCTCCAGGAATGGCCTTTAGATCTTTTGCAACAATTACATTAACTTGCAGCCCTCGTGTCAGCCCTCGAAACTCACCAGAACTGCTTTGAATGTTTCTGAGTGTAGCCATTAATATCGATCCACCTTCTGCCAGCAGAGATCCTAGCTATCACTAAGATTCATGGCCTTTTCTTCCTTTCGGCTCTCCTATGCTCAAGATCTTTCTAGAAGTTGACCATCTTCGAGAAGTAGCATCCGACCTCCCTTGGTTAGATCCAAACACCATTGCTTCACCGAGCCGACCCATGCCGCGCACATTCTGTTGATCTCCTTCACAGGGGTAGTCAATCAGTCAAATTGCCACTGGTTCGCCTTTAGATCCCTTTGATTGGTTGAACACACTCCATGTAGGATTCCCAAGGAGTCAAAGGTCATTTAGATAGAATCGCATGTTGGTGAGACACTGGCCATGTCTCCCCGATGTGATTATGTTCTATAGCAGCGATCAGCATAGCTTACCACTGTCGGAAAGACTTCATATTGAATGCAAAAGTTATATCGATATCACAGAAAACCATCAACAATACAATCGTTATTGGTCAGAGGTCATAGCGAGTTCCCATCGGTCACACCAATATCCCTTTTCATTGGAAAATCCATTGCTATCGGCAAGACTCCCCATTGTCGGCAAGACTTCTTGTCGAATACAAACTCTCGGTGATGAGTCCTACCGCAGCCACATATTTATTGGCAAGACTCTATTCTCTCGGTTGGACCTCATATCAAGCCCTTCACGTTACACCGAAGGCACAAAACATGTCGGCGAGAGTACCACTAGTCAGCGAGATATCATGTTGAGCTCTTCCATTCTCCCCGAGCTCATTTCTTTTCGGCAAGACCCTACTTGGTCGGCAAGACCTTTCACCGAACTCACAACATTGTGCTGAAGGGAGAATCCCTCGGCATGACTAACAACCATCGGTGAGACATTTCCCCGATGGCACCTCTTTTCACCGAGACCTCACCTCTTCGGCCAGACCTTATGCCGAAGGCATAATCTTTCGCCGAGATATTATCGGGTCGGCAAGACTTCTCATTGAAGACACCTTGTTTCGGCGAGAGCTCATATCAGTCAGGAAGACTTTACCCTGTTGGCCAGACATTATGCCGAAGGCGTCACCTTTCACCGAGGCTCAGCAATCGGCCAGACCTTTCCCCAACGTTGGTCATTTTGATGAGACTCCCATGTGTCGGTGAGACCTTACACCGAAGACACCCCTCCTTCGGTGACGCTAGCCTTGTGCACAAGGGTCAGTGTGACTTCTTTCCAGTGGAGAGATAGATAAAAACTCCTGGCGACTGAAATGTCTGGGCGACCGATGTATTTCAAATGAATCGAACCATATTGCCAATCGACAACACATCTAGCTGGTCTCAACGACTTTCTTCCTCAGGATTTTTATGCCAAATTTGACTAAGGCAGACTTTCCAATAGACTTCCTTGTGAAGTAGCATCAGATGGAGACCTTCCTAATGAAAACTGAACACCTGCACGCTGGGCTCAACCCTTATGGGAGCCACATTTAATCCACGTGCCGAATTTAAAATATAATTTCCCCTGATTGAGCCTGTAGGTGAAAATTGGGTAACATTTATGGCGACCTTAGCTGGATGTTTGTCTACTAAACATGAAAACTAGTAGCCTAAACTTGTCCATTGGGCATGGAGTCATTTGATAACTCAGAGATTGATTTAAAACATCAGCTTTGTTCATGGCTCAAACGCATTTGTAACTCAAGAAATAGATCACTTAGACATTTATGAAAATAGGAAACTACAGAAGTGAAACTATTTACGGTGCTGGGACAACACTTAGGGAATGCAACAACAACAAAACTAAAGTGCAACAACACTTATTGAATACATGAAATCTAACCTAAAGCATGTACAAGGAGGAACTTATCAAAGCTCAAAACAAGGCTTGAGGTGTATCCCATTGACTGGGATAGGTAACTTTTCTCCATCCATGTTTGATAACTGGAATGCATTATGCTCCTTGCATTCAGTAACAACAAAAGGGCCTGCCCAGAAATGGTCAAATTTTGTATGTTTTCCTGAACCACTTTTTAGCACATCCTACTTGAGAGCAATATCACCTTCCTTAAAAACTTTGGCTGTAGCTTTCTTATCAAATGTTCTCTTTGTTTGGTGCTGATCATACTCCAAAGTTTTCATTGCTTTGTCTCTTGATTCTTCGAGCTCCATGAGCTCTGCATATCTCACGGACATTGGGTCCTGTTCTTCATACGTCTCCAACTGGTGAACAATGTCCAGAGCTGGAAGCTCTATATATAGAGGTAATCTAGCCTCTTTACCATAAACAAGTACATATGGTGAATTACCAATTGATCTCTTGGGGGTTATTCTATCTGCCCAAAATGTAGATTTCAATGTGGTATGCCAAATTCTTTGATTCTCTTCCATAGTCCTCTTAATGATTCTGATCAGATTTTTATTTGTACTTTCAACTAATCCATTACCCTGCGGGTAATACTTGGAGGAAGTATTCAAATGAATTTTGTGTTTAACAACCCAATTTGTGACTCTTAATTCAACAAATGCAAGAGCATTATCTGAAATGATGGAGTCAAGAACTCCAAATTTGGTGATTATATCTTCATAAAAACTCAAAATTGAAGATTAATTTGCTTCTTTCAAAGTTGTTGCCTCTATCCACCGTGTGAAATAGTTTGTAGCAGTAAGCACCCACTTGTGACCAGCACTGGATGGTGGATTAATTGGCCCAATAAAGTCAATGCCCCATCTCATGAAGGGCTGCTCCACTCGAATTGGATGTAGAGGCATAGCATGCAACTTTTATTTTCCTAAAAATAAAGCATATTTAACACACTTTCTTGACCATGCATATGCATCTTTTAACAAGTTGGGCCAGTAGTAACCAGCTCTCATAATTTTCCAAGCAGTTGTCCTTGGAGCAAAGTGACCTCCTAAAACTCCATCATGAAACTCATGAAGTACCTTTTCTGTTTGATCAATGTTAATGCGCCTTAATAAAACACTATTCAGATCTTTCCTGAAAAGAATATTATCAATGAGGACATAAGGAATTGATTGCAATCTAAAGTATCTTTGTTTTGCTCTGTCTAGACCTGATGGACATTCACCAGTATGAAGAAAGTGGGTCATTTCTTGAACCCAACCTGCAATTGATGCAGGTGCAACAACTTGAACATTTTGAGGCTGATCAATATTAGCTAAAACAACACTAGTTTCTGATTTTTGTACATCTTTAGGGGTTGAGGCAAGTTGCTCACAAAGTCCTCTACCCCTGAAAAGTTTTGTGATGTTGATGTTAACATCAAATTCCATTACTTTTGTGATCCACCCTGCTCTTTTTTCACCCAGATCTTTGTTCAACAAAAACTCCTTCACACTTGGGTGTGCAACCAAAATATGAATTTTATTGTTTGAAACAAGAGGCTTGAACTTCTTTAGGCTTTTGATCGCAGCGAGAACATGTTTCTCAACAAATGTATATTTCTCTTCATAATCAGCAAGTCCTTGACTAAAGAAAGCTATTCGCTGCTCTAAATTATCACTATTTTTCTAAACCAGCATAACAGAAATTGAACTAACGCTACCAAAAGCATATAAGAAGAAGTCTTTAGAGAAATCTGGATTTACCAGTGTTGGAACTGATGCTAAAGCTTCCTTGATTTCTTCAAAACTACGTTTTGCTTCTTTAGTCCAACTGAAAACTGCATTTTTTTTAAGCATGGCAGTCAAAGGCTGTAATAAATTTTCCACATCAGGAATGAATCTTCTTAGAAAGTTAATTCTCCCTAGAAAGCTCTGCAATCCTTTCTTGTGATTGGGTAATGGCAGTCCCAGTATAGCTTTAACTCTTTTAGGATCAATGGTAACTCTGTATTTTGATACTATGTGACCTAACAGTTTACCTTCATGAACTGCAAAAATACTCTTTTTTGGATTAAGAGATATTCCATATTCTCTACATTTTTCAAAAACTTGCTTGAGATGTGACAAGTGTTCATCTGCATTCTTTGAATATACAGTTATGTCATCTAAGTAAACCAGCAGAAATTTCTGAATTAAACTTTGAAATGCCATATCCTTGGCACATTGAAAGGTGGCACCAACATTAGATAAACCAAAAGGCATTCTCTTGTAGGCCATAGTGCCCCACTTTGTTGTAAATGTTGTTTTATACTGGTCCTCCTCTTTAACTAGAATCTGGTTATAACCAGAATATCCATCCAGAAGAGAAAATATCTCTGAACCAACAACTTGGAGAATTTGTTCCATAGACGGTAAAGGATAATGATCTTTCAGAGATGCTCTATTAAGGTCTCTAAAATCTACACATAATCTTACCTCACCGTTCTTTTTTCTAATCGGAACAAGGTTAGAAACCTATAATGTGTGTTTAATTGGAAACACAATACCCCCTTCTACTAACTTGGTCAGCTCTTTGATCATTAAAGGTTCAAGCTTGGGGTTCAATGGTCTCTATTTTTGTCTAACAGGCTTGGCACCAGGTTCTAACTCAATTTTATGTTGTGCAATATGAAGATCAAACCCTCTTAAATCAAAATATTGCCAAGCAAAAATATCATGATACTCTTGGCATAAAAAAATGAATGCTCTCTTATCTTCAATTGAACATATTTTGCCTAATTTGAGAAGCTTACCTTTAAAGATTTCAACTTCCTCATAATGATCTTCTGTGACTTGAATGCCAACTTTTCTCTTCTTAAGCTAATCATCAGAGTTGAATATGGATTCCAAGGTAACCAACCCTTTGGGAAGTTTATTTGTCTTCAGCTGTATCACTTGATCATCATACTTTTGTTTAATCTTTTCTTGGTTCACTACAAAAAATTGATCTTCTTGGAGCAGAAAGGTTAAAATTTGTTCATCACTTTCAAATACCTGCCGGTTAATGTTGTTATCAGGAATTGATGGCCTGATAACCACCTTAACATACTGCTGTATTTTATCCTTTTTGATATCGCTTGGGATATCAACTTGTGCTCCAATTGCTGCAAGTCTATCAACATGCTTATTCTGATTTCATGGAATAGAAATCAGATTGAAGGCTTTAAATTCTTCAATTATGTTCCATACTCTATTTCTATACGACTTCAAAGCATCATTCTTGGTAACATTCAACCCTCTAACCTAATTAACTATCAATTCACTATCTCCATAGACTTTCAAATAGTCGATTCCTCTTTTCCTTGCCCACTCAAGGCCTTGAATGAGTCCTTCATACTCATCACCATTGCTAGAACATGCAAAAGCAAAATGAAAGGTTGAAAAATATTTATCACTCTGTGGAGAAATCAACATTACACCTCCACCTACTCCATTCTTGCTTCTAGAACCATAAAAAAACATTTCCCAGAGTTCACTTTGTTGTTGCAACAATTGATCTGTACCCTTTTCAAGGTTAGGAACCTCTGCATCAGGTTCAAGCATCACATAATTACCCATACCGACATCTTGAATAAGGTCTTTAGGACTGTCCAACACATTTTTGGCTGCCCTTTCATGTAGCAGTACATCAGGAACAACTTCTTGAAGTTCTTGAGCTGCAGCCAGCTTACTGTAAGTAAAAACGACACAATTTGTGTTTGCAGTAGTAAGAACAACATTGATAGGGCTTGGGTTATACGGCTCACTATGATCTTTAGCCAACTTTTCAGATTTAATGGTAACTTTGGTTCCATATCTAGTTCTAAAGAACATATGTGACCAATCAGTTGACACATAACCACCTATCTGTAGTTGTAAAGTCTCTTGAGAGACACAAAGAAAAGAAAGGTGGGAGATCTATGACACATATGTCCTGAGAAACTAAAAAAATTCGGACAGAGCATGAAGGGTAAGACTCAAGCCTTTAATAACACCCAATGTATTAACATAAGTACCATCCAATTGAATCACTCCTTTCTCTAAAGGCTGATACTTTAGTCCAAGCTTGACAACAATTTGCTTTGGCATTACTGAGCTACTAGCTCCACTATCTACCATACAGTTATGAACTAACTTATTACCTATGATTACAGACATGTAAAATGGAGGTGGTTTGACTTCTTTTCCTGCCTCTTTACTGGGCGGTTTATCATTTTCTTGAGGATTATTTGTCAACATAGTTCTAGCTTGACCTATTGGAGACTCAGATTGATCAAACACTTTAAAATTTGACAAAGCTAACTGTAACATATCTTTTTGACTTGAGATAGCTAATGAATCCCACATAGACATCGTTACATTCATTTTTTTCATACTATCAAGAATATTATAAGGTGCAACTGGGTTTACTTTATGATGTACCTTTATGCTAGCATGATTAGCTTGCAAGTATGGCTACTCCTTAACTGGGAGTTGTTGATTTCTTTGCAAACCACAAGTCACTTGAGATGTAGATGGTTTTGCAACTGTTGCTTTCCCTTTATCAGCTACTTGATCAAGCTTGAAAGCTCTTTTCTTCACCCTTGTGTTAGCTGCAACTGGAGAATTATCTACATTCAATCCATAGAATTCTTCGCCTTGCCAGTTAAGTAGGGTAGTTTCATTGGTAGGCTGATCTTGGTGTTGTGGAGATGCATCATTGAGTGCATTATGTTGTGAACTTGAGGTATTATGTACCATAAGTGCGTGATTAATGAGTCCATTTGAGCAAGTGGCCTGATTGTGAGGTTGGTTACAAGGGCAGCACCACTCATAATCTACTGCTAAGTTGTTTTGAATAGGGACAAGATCCTTAACTGCACTAACAGGTGTTGGAGCATAAGCCTGAAAAGGTCTAGTATTTACACTCTGTCTTGGGCCCTGGTAATTGCCTTGATAAGCCTGTTTATTACCTTGATATTGCTGTTGCTGACCTAAATTTTGCTGTTGATAAGGCCTGTTATATGATTATTGATTTTCCAAGCTCACAAGCTTATTACCAAAAGTCTGTAATAAACTTTTGATCTCCTGTAACTCATTTGAAGATTTTGAAACAACAGTTTCTTGTGTTACAACAACTGGAACAATGACTGATGCTGCTGGAACAGGTGGCAAAGGTGCAAAAGGTGGTATTTGCAAAGGGATATTCGAATGAATATCTAGAAATATAGGCATTGGTGGCCTAGGAGCAAGTTTACCAGCTTGTATTAGGCTGTTTTCAGCTTTGATTGCTACTTCAAATACATCTGGTAGGGAAACACCCCCCATTGATTGTATCATAACGACTATATCGCTGTTAAGAGCCTTCAAAAAGTACAAAAATGCATATTCTGGAGGTGGTTTCACTGTTGCAGGGATTATATGCCAGGTTCTTTGAAATCTAAAATTGAAATCATTCATTTGCTCTTGAGGAGCCCTCTTAAGCGTAGTTAATTGCTCCAACAAAGATAAATTATCAGACCTGTCCTGAAACTGCCTGTGTAATTTGTCACCCAACTCATCCCAGGTGGCAACTGAACCTACTCCAAGACTCCTGAACCATTGTAATGCTCTTCCTTTGAATGATGCTGCAAGTAGTCTTACAACTACATCTTCTTGTGTGATATGGTGCACACCACATAAGGAAGCAACATCTCGTATATGTTCAATCGAGGTAGTCTGATCTTCCCCACTGAAAATTGGCAAGCTTTTCAAAGCTGCCATTGGAATGTCATTGTGTTGTGCCAAATTTAATGGACTACCTCCATTAAATGGCACAAAAGGCTGATTTCTGGGAGCAACCATTAGGGGTGGCTGAAGTGGGTTTACTTGCACTCTAGGTGAAACAAAAAAAGGACAGTAATATGAGATTTCCTAGATGGAGGAGTAGATTTAGTTCTTCTAGAATAGACAAATGTTGTCCCTGGCCTTTCTGTTGCCCTGCCTTTTCTCCTTGGTGGGGAAAGCTGTAAATATTCAAAAGGAACTGAGTTGCTCCTTGTCTGAAATCTTCTCATACACTGTAAAAACACTGATTCTGAAGTTCTTTCTCTTTATGGAGTCGCCAAGTATGCAAAAATGACTTCTGCAAAGTTTGAAACTTGTTGGTTGCATACCAAACCAACAATATAATGTGGAACTGGTCCCACCGGGCGTGCTAGAAACTATTAACTCCTGGATTTTGCACCCTGTTGAATATAAAATTCAACAATCCAGTGTAACATGGGAATGACCTTAAAAGTATATATAAAAAAACTTATACAGAGTTAGACCTCTGGAAAAAGACCGGCTTCCTTTGGTATCACCTAAACTACTGTTCTTTGTAAAGTAAAGGGAGAAGGTTACTAAAGGAAAAAAAAAATGGTAGAGACTAATCCCTATGGTGATACAGCGAACTGACATAAATCATGAAATAAAACAAGATGAACATACACTGGAAAAATAATGATAGTTATTTCATTTACTCAACATAGACTTTGTGAACTTATGCATCATTCTTGAAAAGGTTTAATCTGCATATATATTTTAAGAAGGAAAGATGAATTTCACAACTTTAAAGTTCAAATGAAGACTTACAAAAGTACAGTTCAAAACTTGCATAATCTAAAAGATAGAATATGAAAGTAATATGAATACTAACACTGGTTTCCAAGGTAATCTCTGTATTTCATATTCCAAAATCCAAATGAGTTACAAAGCATACATTAGCTGAGAAAGGATTTAAGAAAAATCACTAACTCTCTAGAATGCATAATCAAAACTTCTTTTCAAAGAGGCAAAAATGCCATATATACAAAAAGTGCCAGCCCTTGCCTTAGGGCTTACAAAAAAGAATCAGTTGCTGAACACGTTGAACTTCAGATCTTTTTGGAATATAGTTAATGCTACATTCAATGTGTATCCCCGCTGTCCATGTTAGTGAAGGATCGCTCCAGAAATGGCCTTCATATCTTTTGCAACAATCGCATTAACTTGCAGCCCCGTGTCCACCCTCGAAACTCGCCATAACTGCTTTGAATGTTTCTGAGTGTAGCCATTAATATCGATCCACCTTCTGCCAGCAAAGATCCCAGCTGTCACTAAGATTTGTGGCCTTTTCTTCCTTTCGGATTTCCTATTCTCAAGATCTTTCTGGAAGTTGACCATCTTCAAGAAGTAGCATCTGACCTCCCCTCGTTAGATCCAAACACCATTGCTTCACCCAGCCGCCCCATGTCGCACACATTCTATTGATCTCCTTCACAGGGGTAGTCAATCAGTCAAACTGCCACTGGTTCGCCTTTAGATCCCTTTGATTGGTTGAACACACTCTACGTAGGATTCCCAAGGGGTCAAAGGTCATTTAGACAGAATTGCATGTCAGTGAGACACTAGTCATATCTCCCTGATGCGATTATGTTCTATAGCAGTGATCAACATAGGTTACCACTATCGGCAAGACTTCATATCAAATGCAAAAGTTATATCGATATCACAGAAAACCATCAGCAAGACAATCGTTATGGGTCAGAGGTCATAGTGAGTTCCCATCGGTCACACCGATATCCCTTTTCATTGGAAAATCCATCGCTATCGGCAAGACTCCCCATTGTCGGCAAGACTTCTTGTCGAATACAAACTCTCGGCGATGAGTCCTACCACAGCCACATATTTATCGGCAAGACTCTATTCTCTCGGTAGGACCTCATATCGAGCCCTTCATGTTACACCGAAGGAACAAAACATGTCGACGAGAGTACCACCAGTTGGTGAGATATCATGTTGAGCTCTTCCATTCTCCTTGAGCTCATTTCTTTTTGGCAAGACCCTACTTGGTCAGCGAGACCTTTCACTGAGCTCACAAAACTGCGTCGAAGGGAGAATCCCTCGACGAGACATTTCCCCGATGGCACATCTTTTTTTTGAGACCTCACCTCTTTGGCCAGACCTTATGCTGAAGGCATAACCTTTCGCTGAGATATTATCGGGTCGACAAGACTTCTCTTCGAAGACACCTTGTTTTGGTGAGAGCTCATATTAGTCGGGAAGACTTTACCCTGTCGTCCAGACATTATGCCAAAGGCAATCACTTATGCCAAAGGCATCACCTTTTGCTGAGACTCAGCAATCAGCTAGACCTTTCCCTGACATTGGTCGTTTCAGCGAGACTCCCATGTGTCGGTGAGACCTTACACCAAAGACACCCCTCCTTCAGTGACGCTAGCCTTGTGCACAAGGGTCAGCGTGACTTCTTTCCAGCTGAGAGATACATAAAAACTCTTGGCAACTAAAATTTCTAGGCAACCCGTGTATTTCAAATAAATCGAACCATATTGCCAGTTGGCAAGACATCTAGCTAGTCTCAGTGACTTTCTTCCTTAGGAGTTTTATGCCAAATTTGATTGAGGCAGGCTTTCCAATAGACTTCCTTGTGAAATAGCATCAGATGAAGACCTTCCTAATGAAAACCGAACACCTGCATGCTGGGCTCAACCCTTATGGGAGCCACATTTAATCCACGTGTTGAATTTAAAACATAATTTCCCCTGATTGAGCCCGTAGGTGAAAATTGGGTAACACCTAGAAAACCTATTTGAGCAATTAAGGATCCTAAAATTAGTTAAGGAAATCCAAGAGTAAAATTAGTAGTATTATTACAATGCTTTCTTCTACATGCTATCTACAACAATCTACATGAAATTATGGAGAAGTATTGAGTTATCCTCTACATGCTATCTACAACAATCTATTGTGTTTTTTGGACTAACTTTTTTATCAAGCAATGAAGGCATCCATCAATCAAAATTTGTGACAACTTATGGTATGACATCACTTTATCAAGGATTTCATACGAAAGGTAATATTGTCATTTATCATTTCAAACAATTATTGTTTTGGCCTTTTCCCAACCTACGGTATGCCCTCTTGATCATCATCATTTGTTGTATGTGGAGGTAAAAATAACAAAATGAGGTTTGACTTAGGCAAGCACCTATACAACACAACCTTTTACCCTCTTTTTCATGTATGAAAGTTAGATCCAAAAGTTTCGTCAATTGATAGTCATAGGAAACACATAGTAGATTGCAACCTACATTTCAAAGTCTTTAGATCTCGATAGGAAGCATATCAGTCTAGGGCACCCAACATCCCCATTTTTATAATTTAGCCTCAACTTTTAGTGACAAGTTTCTCTTTGCCACCATTTCTCAAATCTGGGTTTGTTTGTTAGTTTCTTTTTTCATTTGTGTGGTAAAATTTATTTTTCAAATCTAGGGTTACATGTCAAATAGGCTTGTTAAAATACATATCAAATATATCATCCTCACAACTCAAAAAGTACACATACCCTATGATGTTGGATATCCCTTGTGGAAAAAATATAATCATCAACCCTAGTTAATTTTGTGGTCCAATGTGAAGTCAAGTGAAAAGAGGTCAATCCTAGTTGGATCTAGGATCACTTTTCCTACTTCACATTACCTATTCAAACTCTCAATCTTCTAATCCCATTTAATCCTCTTATTAATATCAACACATATCATACTCACAACCTCCCATATCCAATTATCAACCACCACTCATTAATCTCACAAGCTATTTGGCACAATATGTTCAAAAACTTAAAGAAACCCTTAAAGGGACTTCAACTAGGACATACAAATAAATCTTACACCTTCCAAGAATTATGTCCTTATCCTTTCAACAAGTCCATCACAATGACCCCCTTTCCTCAAAACTTTGGGATGTCCAAATTCAATAAATATAAAGGAAAGGGAGACCCTAGGGAACACCCTAAAGAACTTTATATCACATGCCAAGAGGTCTTTTATATTGATGTCTACCTCTTGAGACTATTCCCTAGAATATTGGGTGGACATGCCCTTAATTAGTTCACATACCTTCCTCATGGGAAAATCACAACACTTTTTGAGCTAGCACCCAAATTTATCATTGATTTCTCTTACAACATAGAGCATGACATCACCATGATGGACCTTTATATGTTCACAAAACAAAAGAGTGGTGAAATATTTGACTTATTCTTGCAAAGATGGAGACATCTTTCTAGTCTCTTTGCATGACCCATACACAAAAAAAACTCATCACAATCTTTGTCCAAAACTTGAATTCTAAAATGGGCTTCCATCTCCAAATACAATGTGCTCACTCCTTTGATGAGATCATATAAAAAGTAGTTACTATAGAAAAATAACTTATAGCCAAAGGACTAGTCAAGATCTATAAAGAGAGTAAATATAAAAATCAATCTAGTGACAAATCTTGTTTTTGGAACAAAAAAAATAGTAAATGATGATGTGACTGATGCAAAACATGTTCAAATTATCCAAATACCTCCACCATCATCATCTCAAAGTAATCTAGCTCCACAACATAATGTGATCATCTCTAAGGGCCAACTAATAAGACATACTTGACATGAATACACTCCCTTGGGTGAAACTATCAAATTTGTCCTCCAAAAGCTAGTCCAAGCCAACATAACCAAAATGAAACCTATCAAACCTCTTGGTCCAGATATTCCTAAGCCCTCTTGGTATAAAAAACATGAGTTTTGTGACTATCATATGCCCATAGTCATAAAACATCGTCTTGTATGAAACTTAAGAACTTGATCCAAGATCTCATCGCTTGAGGAGAAATCACCATTGAAGGCCAAAATTCCCCTAATGAACACTTGGGTATATACAAGAAATCTTTCCCTTATTATAATGATGGTAAATATTCCACATCTTAGAATGCAATGCCTTATAAATACAAAAACTATCTCATATTATTCTATCATTAGCTACATTGAACAAAGTTCTTACCAAGTAGCGACTGTAACTATCAAAGCACCTAATTGTGGACCGCCACTGCTTGATGTGGTTGGGTCACCATCAAATAAGCCTCTTCCTCCTCCTAACCTACAAATAAATATAGCATGGACTCGACCACTTGAAAAACCTCTGACATAAATATCTATTTGTGAGCTACTTAAAACATTCCCCATCCATAAAGAGCATCTTGAGAAAGTCCTTCATGAATCTTGTATCCCTAATAAAACTTATATTTCTCAATTTCAAGCCATGATAGGACACTTATCATCCCCAAAATCCCTCAAATTT
Source organism: Sequoia sempervirens (assembly GCA_007258455.2). Classification (NCBI taxonomy): domain Eukaryota; kingdom Viridiplantae; phylum Streptophyta; class Pinopsida; order Cupressales; family Cupressaceae; genus Sequoia; species Sequoia sempervirens. The sequence continues at coordinate 38,617 of VDFB02271855.1, forward strand.
TTCACTAAAGATTGACCTTCCATCAATCAATCTCACAACAATATGCTATACCTTAAGCCCAAATCCATAAAATTGTAATCAAACATGTCCTAGTAGATGGTGGATTAGGATTTAATCTTTGCAATTTGAATCTAATAAAAAAACTAGGATATTATGATGATGTTATTTATACCCAAACAAATATTACTATCAAAGCTTATGACAAAGTTGGGCATGAATCAAAAGGCTCTATAAAGCTAACCATCTAGGTTAGACCAACTACAATTGAAACTACTTGTCAAATTATAGACCTTGATTTCCCATACAACATCCTTCTTGGCTGCCCATGGATCCATGCCATGCAAGCCATTCCATCCACATGCCATCAATTCATCAAGTTCCCTCACACCAAAACTAAATTGGTTATCCTTGCTAATTAAAATCCATTTTAATATTATAAATTCTTGAAAAGCAATCATGATCTTTCACAACATTGTCTAACCAATACCATAACAACTTCATCCATATTGATCCTTCATCACTATTGACTTCTCACACTATCCTAAAGATCAAGGCTAAAATTAAAGACCTTGGAATTATAAATTATGAGCTATAGTCCTCTGACATTGAGCCTCAATGGTTAGCGTATGAACCACCTAATGTTGTTCTTCAAAGCCTAATTTCCATCCCACTAAAGTGATGCAAGCATCATTTGATGTTAACATGACTGATAAGGATACCCATGAAGGATTTATTGAATATATCATTGACTCCTTCCATGATTCACATACCCTTACCATCGCATCCAACTCCTCCACTTCCACCAATCTCTTATACTTATACTAACAAGTGTCATTTCCATCTCAAAATAACAAGGACATCAATAAAAATAGAAAAAATAAAAAGCTTTTATCAAATGGAGATCAAAAATCAAATTCAAAAAGAAATAAAAGAAAAGAAAAGTCCCCTAGTCCAAATCAAAATCAAAAGCTATTGGACAATGAAAAAATTAAATTAAAAATTAAAAGAAATTGAAAGCATAATTTTATCTCCTATATATCCATCCTCCACCCCCCATGGTAATGCATAACTATGGAACTTTGATGGTAACCCATTGACATGCTTTAATTTGAAGGTTGCCCAACCTCCTTTATGTGTGACACATGAAGGCCTTTGTAGTGTGTACATTAGCACGATCATACCTTAGCTCCCTTCATCCACAAGACCACACATCACCCCTATTTTCTAGCAAACAACTACATCCATCTATCCAACATCATCATTCATCTATCAAAGAACATCCACCTTGATTGTAGCATTATTAAGTCTCATTTGTCCAAAAAATCCAAAAATCCAAAAATAGTAAAGTGAAATAATCCTTCCATAGGTGAAAATCACTTCGATGGTGCTTTAGATAAGTACCATGGTGAAAATTTGGAAAAATTTGTCATGTGTAGTAGTCCCTTATCCACCATCTCTTAGAATACCATCCCATCCACCATCACCTCTATCTTTCCATATCATAATAAAACCTATCATCCATACATCCATCTATCCATAATAAACTTATAATTACTTGTCTTTGATCCTTGATTAGTGTCATCCTATCATCATCTCCTCCATAATTTTACACCCTTCCCCTTTCTTTCCATGCATTATATGTGGAAGTTACATCTACATTCTATCAAGGATTTGGCCTTGTATATCCTTAGTTTCCAATGCATTGGTCTTCAAGTCTCATGCATTTGTAGTTCATCCTCATTATTATCCCTCATCCCAACAATAAAATCTCCATCCACAATAAAAGCAACCATCGATCCAACCTATCTCCTATCATATCCATTCCATCTCAATCATAATAAAAAAATCACATTGATAATCTCAAAAATTAAAAATTAAAATCATAATCCCGAGCTCCTATGACTTGCATTTAGACAATCAATCAAATATTGCGTCCAAGACATCAATCCTTAATCAAAATAATATCATAAGCCTAGTTTTCAAACATTAGTTAGTCATCATATCCTTTTTTTTGGCAATCATCATCTTTTAATCAATCAATGCCCTTTGGACCCCTGTGTCTAACATAATCAATCAAACATCATCATCCTTATCTAAGCCTTGCTTAGGGGATCATCCAAGCCTAAGTAAGCAATTCAATCATCATTATCTTATCTTTGGAAAGAGATATATTAGTTGCATGACATGTTTTTAGTGAGTCTTTTGTTTTGATTTATCTTTTGATCTTTTGATCTTATCTTTTGACCCATGATTACACCTACTTATGGTCACCTAGATCTATCTATGTCTTGGTGTGTCACAACTAGTGTATAGTGGGGCCATAGTCTTTATCTTGTTTTTGTGCTTGTCATTATTTGAGTGTCAAGTCCATGAAATGGTTACCTTGTAACCCTAGTTCCTCATACCTTGGTGCATAATTTCCTTTGCTATATCAAATCCTAGAATTGCTCAATACATATTGGCATAACTAATCCCTCAAAATCAAAATTCCCCTTCCTTTTGATCTTCATCCATCCCTTTCATCTTCCATTTCATCTACTTCTTGATCCTTATCCCTCACCATTTCCTTCCATTTTGAGAGCACACCCATGTTATCCTAATCCACATGTCCTCTCAAGGAGGCATCCCATCACTTTATCCTCATCTTTCCTTCCTAAGCATCATCTTTCCTTCTTCATCCTAATCTTTCTTTCTTCTTCCTTTCCCATCCTCCCATTGACTGGGACATCATATCTTTGATCCTTATCTTTTCTCATCACTATATTTTAATATTATTTTATATAACACCACTTCAAATTATCATATCAAAGAGGGGAAAGATGTAGACACCTAAAATATGACCTTACCAAACCACACCTTATTTTAGTCTATCCTAAGTCATTAATTAAATAAATATTTATTATTTATTTAATTATTTCCATCTTTATCCCAATTATTTAATTATATAAATATTTACTATCATTTAATTATTTTTCCCTTCATCACGATCCCATTAATTAAATAAATATCTTATAAATTATTTAATAAATTTCTCTTTATCCTCTATCTTTGTCCATCTAATCCTAGTCTTCCATCTTGTTCACATGGATCATAATCTAAATTTTTCATCACACGACAATTGTCCCCTCCACATGTCTAACTAACTCCTTATCTAGATCCATTGAACCTAGACACCTCTCCAAAAGTCAAACCATCTTTTCATTTTATCCACTCATCTCAATCCCACCTCTTAATCCTAGCCATTCCCATAAGAATTTTTGTCCTTATCTCAATCCTAAACCTATATCCTATCCTTCATGTGTCACTTGTCACATGAATACATCTTTGATCCAAACCCTAATTCTCTTTCAATCTTAGTCATCCACCATCAATCATTTCTAGCCATTGATTTTTCCTTTTCAAGACTCTATATCTAGAGACTCTCATCCTCCATCAACCACATGTCTTATCAAGCTATCATATCCTTGTGTTGTCATTTTGATTTCTCATCTTGAAATCACATCAAGGTTATGCTAGAGCATTGAGCAATCCTTATACTAACAATATCAAAGAGAAAATAAAACAGAACCAGAGTGCACTCCATTTCCACTCATCAAGGAGCGAGCAAATATTCTAGGTGAAGGTATTGGATTTTGTATTGCTTTATCTTCTATTTTGTTTACCTTCAATCTTTTTCCTCATCTTCACCACCATATCCAAATGCTAATACAACAATGATGTAAGTAGCCATTCCAACATGGGTTTACTTATTCTACTATGTCTATAAAAAACTCTTTGCTGAAATAGTAGACACTTTCTTTTGAGTTTTTGTTAGCATGTCTTTTTTATAAATATAGAACTAGTAATAATTTTTATATTATACTTAATGAAAATGAGAAATACATGTTGTAAGAGAAGTATCATTTGTTATAAGAAAACTAATAATTATCAATCATTTTTTTAATTATTAGATAATGTTGATTGTTAATGTAGTTTTTATATGTTTTCAACTTCTACAACTTGTTTGATTTTAAGAAATAAAAGAAAAATGCAGATAATACTTGTTGAATATTATGTGAGTGGTATACTTTTGTATGCATGGGAAAATGTGATAGTTAGTAGTGGACATGGTGTTATAGCTAAGGTGAAATTCATGTTTTTTGCACACAATAGCCAAACCAACAATTATCCCCAATTATATTGAGCGCTTTACCTTTTAAATACTAATTTAATGATCATGAGATATGGTGATAGCATCTTCTTTTCAAGGATGATTTTTTTTAATAGCCCCTAGTTTGAACCTCATCAATGATAATTGGCTCCAAACCTTTTATATATTGTTCAAAATTAAAGCAACATTTGTAACTCCTATGTATCTTTTGCATTTATGTCTACTACAACTTTAACTTACAAAAATAAAAGGAAAATATGTTCATATTAAGTAATGATTATTTTATGTTCTTATTATAATTGTACCTTGGGCTAATGCTTTAGGATTCTATATTAACCTAGAATAATTTGTGCTTCAAATTCAAGTGTT